>CAJJDP010000057.1:360307-501170 GCA_905182995.1 Paramecium octaurelia
ATCAATAGCAAGTTAATTCAATTTTGGAAGCTCCGACAGATTAGTTTGCGAAACGTTATTTTGTTTTAAGTAAACTTCTAGGAGATGGAGGAGAAGGAGCTGTTTATTAAGCAAGATCAGTAAATGAAACAATTTACTCTACAGATGTTGCTTTGAAAATGTAATAAAAGATGAAAGAAGGTGAACTCAAATTTATTGATTTTTTGATTGATTACTAGAAAAATACAGAATAAAGTGCATTTCAAAAAAGCAATTTGATTAGAGTTTATGAAAGGTTTGAATATTAATAGTAATAAGTATTGATTATGGAACTTGGAGGAAAAGATATGAATTCTGTTTTAAAAAAAAGTCAACTAACATAATTATAAAAAGAATAAATATGTTTATAAGTAATAATTTGATATTAGATCTTAGATTGCTTAATCAATTGCATTTCTTCATAAATACCAAATTATTCATAGAGATATTAAACCTGAAAACTTTATATAAGTAGGTTCCATTTTCAAATTAATAGATTTTGGTTTAGTAAAACAAAGAGAACAAAATTTAAGATAGACAAAAATGGTAGGATCCCCACAGTATTAAGCTCCAGAGATAATCAATGGATCAGATGATTATACAGCTTCTGTTGACATTTGGTCTTTAGGATGTCTATTTTTTGAAATATTCAAAGAATCACCATTATTTAATGGTATTCATTTTATTCTATATTAAGGTTTATCTATAAGGGAAGTATAATAATCAATTTTTAATTATTGCAGAAATTAACAATAAGTACAATTTTAAATTCAATAATTACCAATCAGAGAAGAATTAAAAAATTTACTTTCATTAATGATTGATCCAATACCTCACAAAAGACCTAATATCGATTATGTCCAAAAACAATTCTAACTCAAATTCTAATCTAAAATACAATACTTCTAGAGAAGTAGTCCCTGTAAATGATTATATCATTATTTATATTTAGAAATTATTTTTTGAAGAGTTAAAGTATAAATTTATAATTGCATACAATTCAATTCATTAAACAATAAAAAAAAAGGATAATTTTAAATTTCCTTAAAGATAAGCAAGTCGATCTGGGTTGGAAATTATATCTTTTTAAATGTTTTAGACTTTTTAAATTTTTATAACAGCTAATCTGAGTTAAATAAGAGAAAACTGCTGATATAAGTTTAATAGCATTATATATTAAAATGATTGAGGATATAATTTTATATAATGTATTTAATTACTAAATCAAAATAATATGTAACCATTTTTCACAATTCGTTTTAATTGCAATATTTTTTCTATTTAATTAATTTTGATTTGAATCATAAATAAGTTTATTTTATTATTCCAGTATATGTTTGCAAACATATTCTGGGAGTAAAATTAAGAAGGAGGGTAAAAGGATTAATTACAAGTTTTAGGAGATTATCAATTAATTATGGCATAAAAGCAGTCAATAATAAGCCTTTTACTCAAACAAGGATTTGTCTATTTTAGATTAACCAAGTGTTATAGGATTCATCTATCATGAAATCTAAGCCAAATAGTTCAAATGTATTTTCTGTATTTTCTCTTTTAACTGACCTAAAAGCTCAGCAACAACTTTAAAATACTCTAAAGCAATATATTTCATTCTCTCATAAACTTGATTGAATTATTTCTAGTTGTAAAGTTGGTTTTAAGACCATACTGATTACTATATTTCCTATATTCTATTTTTAAAAATTGTTGAATTCTATAGTAAATCTTAAATTCTCCAAAAGATACCATATTCCTTTCTCAAAATTGACATAGTCTTCGGAACCTTTCATCATTTGTTAAATGTATCATTTTATTTGATAAATTGTTTCGATTGAATTCTTTTGAGGATGTCTGATGTAGCCATCTTAATACCAATATCCTTTCTATTGGCGATTAATCCCTGTAAAAGGTATGATTGAATATCAAATTTTCTTTAGTATATTATAAGGGATTGGTGATATATTGTTGACCAATGAAGGTTTTTTAAGATCCATCTTTTTGTTATTGACTTCCTTTTTAACAAAAATTCAGTTATTCAGTGAAATTTTCAATTAGGTAATTTTCCAATTCGAATTTATTATTAATGTGATAATTTAAAGAAAGGAACTCATTTTTGGAATTTTATTCACAATACATTTGTCATCTTGGGGAATAAATTCTTTTTGGAATCCAAATGAGTATTAATGTAGATATGATTATGCAATGAAGTTGATGTTGTTATCTCATATATTCGAACATTATTGCAAAGCTGCACACATTGCTCTTAATTTAATAATTTAATTNTCAAATTTGATTATGTCCACTAGTAACAACTAAACAGGAGAACAAAAAACAATGGCTATTTTTTAAACAACTCATGAAATCAAGTTTAATGAACCCAAAAATAACGAAAGACAATAGAAATAAAATGAAATTTTATCTAAAATAGATTAAAACATTAAAGAATACATCGAATTATCATTTGAAAATTGCAATTAAGATTGTTAAAAAAAAATTGCAGAAGTACAAAAGAATATTAAAGATGTTTTAATATAACATTCATTAGGACAAAATAATTGGAATCCATCGTAAAAAAACCCCTAATTCTGTTAAGGACCTCGTCTATAGGTATCAAATTAAATTATTAATAATGGCAAATTCCCCTAAAGTAGGAATTATACTCAGCAATAAACAACTAACATGAATAATTTTAATTCAGGATAATGATGAGTATTAACATCGATTATGTTATTAATGCACAAACATATATATATGAATTGTTAAATCTGTCTCAGCTTTTTGATATATATTAAAAGTAAGAACCTTAATTTAGTTAATTAAATAAAATCTAGGAGTTTTCATTAAATTTAATTTATTTGTGCTTATTTTCAATACGAATTCTTCAATCTATCTATAAAGCATAAACTTTAGAAGATAAAAGATAATGATGTAGAATTAAGCATAATCTTTAAGGGAATAAGGACCTATCGATTTATTGATCTTAAAAATTTATAGGGTACATTCATAGATTAATAAAAAAAAATATATATGATAATAAGAATCTCTTCAGGGTGTACGAGTTTTATCAATAATTAAAGTTTAGTTGCACTAGTTAACAAATACTATTGTTTGCAAATACTAATTTATTTCTAATCTATCTCCACTTGACTATTTCAATTCTGTAAACTTTAAATATATCTCTTTAATACATAACCAATCATTTAAATTCCATTACTATTCATATACTAACCAAATCCTAAAATTTATCCTTTTGTAAAATTTCTGTAAAGAGTGAGCCATCATTCCATTAAAAGTTCCTTGTCCATGAAATGCTTTCTTTTAGAACTAACCTTCATATCTAAAATATAAATTTTCATACTTCGAGCCATCACTCAAAATTAAAATACCTCCCTCCTTTTTCCCATTTGAAAATTAACCAAAATATTTGCTTCCATCACATTTAATTTCCTATACTTCACCCTATATTGCATTATCAATCCGTAGTCCTATTCATTTTTTCATTATTATACATTTCAATAATTTATCTTAAGATTTAAAGATTCCGAACCCATTTGTTTTTCCATATTAAAAATTGCATTCAAAACAGAGTTAAATTAGAAATAAATTATACCTGTCTCAATTTGCATAATTCATTCTACAATAACCCTCTAATTGATCATTTTCCCATTTGCTAAATATCATGTAATATTCTTTACCCTTCTAATAAATTTCCTATTTTTGGCCATATCTAAACTCCTACCCCTTATTTTTGGTAATTTTCCATTATTCCATAATAAATACAATCATCATTTTATTTAATCAACTGATAATTAGTTTTTTGAATTAAACTGTCTAACTTCTATTTTAAATGTTGGGGTAGATCCCTGATAACTTCCAAGAGTCTTGAATCTAAAGCAGGGCTACATTATCTAGAATTGTCATCATCAGCTAAAATTACTTTTATATCGAGTACTTTCGTTTAATTATCTTAAACATGGATTTTTTTGAGAATAAGTTCAAAGATTAATAATAATTAATTAAAAGATAAGGAAATGAGATATAACAAATTAAATAAGAATGTTATTTAGAAATTTTACATTTCTTTCTTAGAAGTAAAACAGTGTTAAGAAGAAGAAGCTTACTGTTATCGCTAATCTCTTTTTAGTACTTTTCTAGAATAATTTTACTTGAATTTACATTTCAACATATTTATTTTCGCTTAAAAATTAAAAATTAATGATGTTTGTGGACAATTCTACCAAATAAATAATTTAGATTAGTTTAGAATTCTGTTTAATGAAAAAGCATTAAATTAATTGAGAAATCTAAATTTTAAACTAATATTTAAAACAGCTATGAATGTATGAACTAATTTAATTTAGAAACGAAATTTATTTTAAAGTTTCAAATATTTGGAAAAACACTATTAATCATTTTAAATGAAAAAATAAAATACTCCAAAATGTGAATTTCCTCAGAAAACTTAAATTTAAACTATTTTTAAGTTAAATATATTCAAAAATAAGCAAATTATTTGTTACATATTTAGTGATATTTTGTGAAAAGGTGAACAAACAAAAAAATTAGCGAATATTAAATAGTTGAGTAGCAGTTAACACCAAAATAGTTGTATAAATATAATATTATTCATAAATTTTAGTATTGTTTTTATCTTAACTATTATATTATGAAATAGTCAATTAATGGACTCAATCATAAATTTTCTTTTGTATAGCTGATTCCTTTTTATTATGAATCTTATTTTCAAAGTAACAAGGAAAATCATAAGAAGAAAGGTTGCAAAACACTAAATCGATTGGGCATAAGAAACTACAATAAATTTGTTTATATTATTATTATTAATGTGAACAGATCACTTTCTTCCAAGGGAAGTTTGTGAGGCCAATGATCTGACTTAATCTTTGAAGAGTTGAATAACAACATCAATAATAGCGTTTTCCTCTAAAGATAAATTATATTGATACCTTATCTTCTAGCAGTTTCTGAAGCATAAAATTCTCTCTTTTCTTCCAAATCAGCAGTGGCTCCGGCAACTGCATTTAATGAATCTTTCCACAATTTGAGGGCTTTGGCTTATTGAGCAAGGACAGCAGGGAGTTACTTGAAAAATAGATGTTACTGATACAGTTTCTAATTTTTCAACAAGAGAAGTTCTTCTTTCATGTTCAGAGTTCAACCAGTCAACTTCAGAATTGGTGTCTGAGACATATTTAGCTAGAGCGAATGCAGCATGGATTTCTTATTCTTAGAGTGTGGCAAGAGTAGATTCCAATTCACTTTATAAATCTTATAAGATAGCAAGGACTTATTCTCCTGTAGTTCCATCTCTTTTCACTTCTGCAAGGGATTGGAATTTTTGAAGGGCATCTTATTAGAAAAGATGACTGTATGCAGATAATTTATCAGCAATTGTTTAAGCTTTTTCAACAAGTTCAACTCCAGCATTATTAGTTAGAAAACCTGCAACGTCTTATTCCAAGAGTTAAACAACACCAATTGCATCAGCATGATCAGCAAGTGACTTAACAAAAAGTCCATTGGCCCAACATCTTTAATCTTGGAGTTGAGCATTTCTTCTTTCGATTTCAGCAAGTCTTGATTCAGCCCAAGCTAACCATGAATATCCATCCTAAGATATATATGGAATATACTCTAATTTATGCTTCAACATCTGTTCTGACAGCTCCTAAAGCTTCCCATTATTATTTGTTAAGTGAAGCAACATTTGTCAAGTCACCAATAACTTAAGAGAAGATTTCTAGAAGGATATAGGAAGATGAAGGTACCTTCGTCTGTGTTATTCTTTTTATCAGCAGCAGCTTGAACATTTACATTCTCTGTTTTAAGATCTCGCAAAAGGTTATATACTGATTCGACAGCATCATTTCCTCTTGTTCCTGTCTAAAGAAGGACAGCAAATTTGTTTGTATCTAAGGCAAATATTGCAGCCACTAAGCAAATTATGGTAAGAGCTCTCATAATTTTAATTTTTAATATTGTCAAAAACGGGCACATTATTCATGCTTTTAATAATTAATCATTTTATATTCTTAAATCGTCAACTTATTTACAAATTTCTTAATATTCTTAAAAGAAGTCCTATTTTTTAGTCAGTTAATTCATTTGTTCTAATTAAGATTTCAATTCATTGTTTGCAGACTGTTTAACTTCTATCTATCTTTTTAATTACGATAGTTCATCCAATACACAAAGATTGGCTCTTGGTTTTATTGTTTTGTTTTCGGATTTGCTCTTCAGCAATTCTAAATTCTCTTTTTTCTATTTCACACTATGTTTAGCATTTTCAACTCTATCCAATAATTCACAATATTTTTCGTAATTCTATTTTATAAATTATCTCAGATCAAATATATTATTTTAGAACAATTATTAACTATTGCAGTAAGCAAATCTTTCTAAAGTTTCTTTTTTTTGTTTGATAGCGTTTCCGCTCTTTGCCGATTATGGTTGCTATTTAAGCATTATCGTTAATTATTAATTTATATATGAAATAAAATAATTACAAAACTTCATAAGTTGATCTTTCAAGTATTGCTGAATAATCAAATACTCAATCAGATGTAGAATTAGAATAAATAGACATGGCTAAAATGAATTGTTATGAATATTATACTGCGATAGATCCTATATCAACTCAAGTCTTCTAAATTGAAGGTGAACATCATATTAAAGAATTGTTTAATCGCTTGATAAAGAAGGTAATTGAAAAGGCATAAGAAAATGAAATCTTAAGAAAGTTACCTACTGTTTCTGCTACAAATTCATTAAGTCTTTTAGTTATGCCTTTGGTGCAAGCATTCTGTAAACCTGAAAATCCAAATCAAGATATTCAAAGTGGTGGATTAGGCGAGGACTTTGAACCTGTACGAAATCTATTTAATTTAAGTTTCACATTTAACAAGAATAGTGGCTGACATCTAAAATTAATATGGAAATCAAGCCAGAGATTAGACCGAACACTTGTTAAACTTCAAGTCCAATGACTTTTGCCAGATCGAAAGTTTTTGTAATTTAATTATTCATTTTAGGATTAAACTTAAACAATAAAAGAAAAGAAATAGTTAGATCCTTTGCCTATAGATTTAGTAGATCCATTAGATATTAGTATTACAGAGGAGCAATTGAGAAATGAGAAGGAAAGATAAACAAAGGAGAAATTAGAATTAAATGAAGCTGAAAAAAGAAGGAAACTAAAAGAAGAAAAAGAAGAATAATTAAAATACGAATTGATGGCCAAAGATAAGAAATCTAAGCAATATACATATGATTATGATGGCAAACTGATATCTGTTAACTTGGCTAAAGGTACTAAATTACCACCTCCTGCATCAACCTTGGGGTATAGTTCAATATTTTTTAAGATCTAAATTCGAAGAGGATCAAACTGCAAAAGTAAATCCAAAAAAGAAATATAATAAAGTTCCATGGAATAATAAGAAAACTGATGATGAAAAGGATAAAGAGAAGGATACATTCAAGTTTAATTAAATAGCTCCTTTAGTTGTAGAGAATATGAATTTATAACCAGGAATTGTAGTCATTCATGAAGGGAGAATCAAAGAGGGCACCAGGCCAAATACTGTCGATTTATAAAACATGAATAATCCAACTCTGAGAATGGCAAGGAATGAATATCTTAGTCTTACTTAACAAATGAATTCTTCTATTAACCATAATGTTTAAATTAAAGCAGAAGACAAGCCAATAAAAGAGATTGATAAAGGGAAAGGATTCAATTATGATAGACTAAAGAGACTTAGTTAGTAATCAAACAATCAATTAGGAGTTATAAAGTAATGTTAATTTATAAGTGGATAGAATCAATTCTACAAAAATATTTGAATAATTAGCGCAAGCTTTTTTTGAGGAGCCTGAAGAATTACCAAAAATCATTAATTAATAAACATCAAAGAGTTCTTAAGAAAACACATTGAAAGGAGTGAAAAGCCCTATAGACTAGTTTAACTTATCCTTATATAAAAATAATATTGTGGGCAAAGATTAATAAAGTGAAATTGGAATAAATTATGAGAAATTAAAAACTCTAAAAGCCAACTCAAGGTAAAACTATATACATTTTAGAGATTTGAAATCCTCAATAGGTTCAAGATCCAATAGACCAAGAGAAAGAAAAATGTTATCGGAATAAAGCACCCTTCCTACTGTGAGGAGTTAAAAAAACTTTAAATTATGATCACTTTTGTTGTATATATTTTATTGACAAGGAGTGTGATTAATTATTTTATTAAAATTATGGAATTATTAAGAGATCCATCGCATGATAGAGTAGTGAAAACCTTGAAGCCACCTCCTCATCATCCCCTCTCTCGCTAACTCATGTTTCCAGAAAAACTAAAGAGTAACTAACTTTGAAATTATTAGATAAACCTGACTGGAGATTATTACTAGATCATTTATCAAAAGAGGGTAGAATTGCAAAAGAAGAACTTTTCAAATTAGTTTAAGAATGCAATAAAATATTTAGTAACATTTTCTTAAAAAAAAAAATAACAGAAAATGAGGGGAATCTCATTTATTTGCATGATCCTTTAACAGTTGTAGGGGACATTCATGGCCAATACTATGATTTAATTAAAATGTTTGATGTCGGAGGCAATGTAGAAACAACAAAATATCTATTTTTGGGTGATTTTGTTGACAGAGGTTCATTTTCCATCGAAGTGATCGTCTTAGTATATGCAATTAAGATCAACTTTCCAAATACTGTTTTTTTCCTAAGGGGGAACCATGAATGTAGACAGCTCACAAGCTTTTTCAATTTTAAGGACGAATGTATACAAAAAAAAACCCTCTCATCAAGGCCTCTATAAGTATGACCAAGAAACCTACGATTTTCTGATGGACTCGTTCGATCTCTTCCCCCTTGCCTGTGTAGTTAACAACAAGTTTCTAGCCATCCATGGAGGTATCTCTCCAGATCTAAAAACGGTAACAAGGTTCTGTATTTCCGATTTTAGCTTGAAGACATCAAAAAAATTGATAGATACCATGAACCACCCAGAAGTGGACTCTTTTGTGATATTTTATGGAGCGACCCTGTTGATAATGACTAAGGATCATTAGAAAATGGATGGAGAGGAAATGAAGTGAGAGGTTGTTCTTGGTTTTTTGGAGTTGATGCGGTGCATAGATTTTTACAAAGAAACAATCTCATTTCTGTCATTAGAGCTCACGAAGCATAGTTAGACGGATATAAAATGCACAGGTGGAAAGGAAGCTCAGACTTTCCAGTTGTTATTACAATCTTTTCCGCCCCTAATTACTGTGATGTTTATAAAAACAAAGGAGCTGTAATCAAATTTGAAAACAACACCCTTAATATTTAGTAATTTAAAGATACTCCTCACCCATATCTCTTACCAAACTTTATGGATGTATTCTCCTGGTCAATACCCTTTGTTACAGAAAAAGGTATTTTGATCAATATCAATTTAGTTACCGAAATGCTATACATGCTCCTTAGGCATGAGGATTAAGATTAAGAAAGCGGTGATGAAAAAATTAACCAAGAAGATATTGAAAAGTTTAAACAAATTACTTAGTCTGAAAAAACAAAAATTTTTGATAAAAATAAATCACTTCAAAAGTAACTCTCCAAAACCGGAAAAGAAAAACTGAGATCTAGATTAAAATTTGTGGCCACAATGATGAAAATGCAAAAAACGTTAAGGTCTTCAAATATATTTGTATTTTCAGAGAAGAAAACGAAAGTATTGTTTAACTAAAAGGAGCTTGTCCGGATAAACGTCTGCCTAAAGGATTGTTGCTCCAAGGAAAAGAAGCCATTACTGATGGTATCTATTTATTTTGATGTTAAGCCTTGCAAGAGTTTAATTATATGAAATTAGCAGATAGTATTAATGAAAAAATGCCTAATATACATATTCCTTAACAATCAATATAAATTAAAAAGCCTGGTTAATCCTCAAAGAAAAAATGAATATTCTTTTTAGGTTATTAAATATCAAAGATAATTATTAGAAATTTCTAAATTGATAGAATCATTATCAATCTTAATTTTTTTTATAAAATTACATATTATTATTATTACTCTATAAATATATATTATATNACTTTCCAAATACTGTTTTTTTCCTAAGGGGGAACCATGAATGTAGACAGCTCACAAGCTTTTTCAATTTTAAGGACGAATGTATACAAAAAAAAACCCTCTCATCAAGGCCTCTATAAGTATGACCAAGAAACCTACGATTTTCTGATGGACTCGTTCGATCTCTTCCCCCTTGCCTGTGTAGTTAACAACAAGTTTCTAGCCATCCATGGAGGTATCTCTCCAGATCTAAAAACGGTAACAAGGTTCTGTATTTCCGATTTTAGCTTGAAGACATCAAAAAAATTGATAGATACCATGAACCACCCAGAAGTGGACTCTTTTGTGATATTTTATGGAGCGACCCTGTTGATAATGACTAAGGATCATTAGAAAATGGATGGAGAGGAAATGAAGTGAGAGGTTGTTCTTGGTTTTTTGGAGTTGATGCGGTGCATAGATTTTTACAAAGAAACAATCTCATTTCTGTCATTAGAGCTCACGAAGCATAGTTAGACGGATATAAAATGCACAGGTGGAAAGGAAGCTCAGACTTTCCAGTTGTTATTACAATCTTTTCCGCCCCTAATTACTGTGATGTTTATAAAAACAAAGGAGCTGTAATCAAATTTGAAAACAACACCCTTAATATTTAGTAATTTAAAGATACTCCTCACCCATATCTCTTACCAAACTTTATGGATGTATTCTCCTGGTCAATACCCTTTGTTACAGAAAAAGGTATTTTGATCAATATCAATTTAGTTACCGAAATGCTATACATGCTCCTTAGGCATGAGGATTAAGATTAAGAAAGCGGTGATGAAAAAATTAACCAAGAAGATATTGAAAAGTTTAAACAAATTACTTAGTCTGAAAAAACAAAAATTTTTGATAAAAATAAATCACTTCAAAAGTAACTCTCCAAAACCGGAAAAGAAAAACTGAGATCTAGATTAAAATTTGTGGCCACAATGATGAAAATGCAAAAAACGTTAAGGTCTTCAAATATATTTGTATTTTCAGAGAAGAAAACGAAAGTATTGTTTAACTAAAAGGAGCTTGTCCGGATAAACGTCTGCCTAAAGGATTGTTGCTCCAAGGAAAAGAAGCCATTACTGATGGTATCTATTTATTTTGATGTTAAGCCTTGCAAGAGTTTAATTATATGAAATTAGCAGATAGTATTAATGAAAAAATGCCTAATATACATATTCCTTAACAATCAATATAAATTAAAAAGCCTGGTTAATCCTCAAAGAAAAAATGAATATTCTTTTTAGGTTATTAAATATCAAAGATAATTATTAGAAATTTCTAAATTGATAGAATCATTATCAATCTTAATTTTTTTTATAAAATTACATATTATTATTATTACTCTATAAATATATATTATATTAAGCTACATTTTACATTAATATTTCTGTTTATTTTCTCTAAACTAATTCCTTTTTGTTTATTATATGTAATGATAGATATTAACTTACAATAATGTGTAGATTAATATAAAGTAGTCAAGATTGGTATAAGTGATGCAATTTTTGTACCTAGAATATTGGTGTCGTTCTTAATTTTATAAAACAATTTTAATTAAATATCTATACTCACCATATCTTTATGTTGGAGAATACCGATGTGTCAATAGTTATTACGATCGAGCATATCATTATGTGTTTTGGCATAAAATACAAGTTAAATTATAAATGATTTAATATCTCCTAATAACAAGAAGATTTTATGGGTAAAATTAGAATCATAAAATTAAATGGCTTTCAATATAAATTTGTAAATGGAAGATTTGATAAAAATGAAATTCAAATTTGTAAAATTTTCGATTGTATAATATATTAATTTTTCATTAGTTCTGTTTTTAATTTCTCTACAATGCCCCTTTAGATTTTCTTTTCTTTTCAACAGTTTCCCAACCATCACTATCCTCATCTTCATTTTATTATGGTAATTCTTCTTATTGTAATTACTATTATTATTCTTATTGCTATTTTTATTATTGGACTACAGGTGGATTTCCCTTGAATTAAATTAATAAATACTTTAGCTTTAGAGTTGATGAAAGTGGGAATAGATTCCTCAACTTTCAATTGTTTCTATTATTCAGGGACTGCTTAAGAAGTTAGTGTATTTGAGTTTCTGGTGATATTGATTTATCTTTGAGGAGGATTCTATTTCTATGTTTCTTAAATTTATGGCTAAGGCTGGAATTAAGTTTCTTATTATGCCTTTTTGATTTATTCTTATTGTTATTATTAGAATAAAACAGTGTTTTCTTACTTTTTAGTATTTGTGAATGTTAGAGATCCTGAATTAGAATTTAATTGAGTATTTTTGGTTTAAACATTAGAAGTTGCTTAGCTTTAGGGTTTAGAACTAGAATTAGTAAATATCATAGCATTATTGGCGGTAGGTTAAATTTTTTAGTCTTGCTTTGGTTAATTTTGTAAATTCTTTTGTTTTTTAGATTGTTTTGGTAATTCAGCAGCAACAGCAAGATCAGGGAACTCTTCATTCCTAATTTCAATGATAGGGTCGTCATTCTTTTTCAATGATGAATTTGGCTTTTTGCCTATGCCATTAGTTGGAAGCTCTTTAGACTCTTCTGATTGTTACCAACCATCAGTTGGTGTTTGCTAAATAGTGGGTTATCTAGACATGATATGGGCTTAAATACTTTTTTTCTGGTTTTTTTGCAACAATAACAAGATTGGTTTCTTCTTATTCTTCCTCAAGATCAATAGAAGGCTTTTGATCATCCTTCTTCACAATTTTGGAAGCCTAAATTTAAAGTTTTAGTTTACTTCAGGTTTAGGTGCCTAATTCTTAGGTTGTTATGATGTTTTCAGTTTCAACATTGAGGATTGATTTAAGGGGAGTGTAAAATTTAAAAGGTATTTTTTAAAAAATATTTAGTAAAGAAAATGAGGAAAATTTTATTTAAATAAAGAAGGAATTACTTACTTTTAGTGAGTTAATTCGATCCTTTTTAAAATCAATATTAAAATATAAATGTATAAACTATCCATCTTGGCATTTGTAGTTGCAGTAACAGCTGCTAAGTTCGTTGACACTCACACAACTTTGGCCTAAATATATGCTAACCCATTCTGAAATGTGGTTTTGTCTGCAATTAAGGCACATCTTTAAGCCTAGACTCCAGCCAATGAAGTTAACATGTTATTAAATGCAGTAGGTGCTGGTATTGTTTAGGACTAAAATGACCATGATCATGCACTTTTGGTTGGATACAACTACTAACAATAGAGTAAGGTTTTGTTTAATTTTTAAACATTGGAAGACTTAGATAAGGAGATCTTGTATCATTAGAATTAAATAGCAGCTAACACATAATTGAGAGATGACACAATTGAAGCACTTGCTGTTTCTGAAGAAGATATCAGAGTTACTATTCAAGATATTGCAAACAATGAAGCCATTTATACTAGGGAAGAGGCTACTAGAAATCAGCAACACGAAACTTTTGTTGCTAAAATTGCTGCTATTGATGAAGTTATAGATGCTATTGATGATGCTGCTAACTTATCGAACATTTAAGTTTAGATGCTTCCTTTGCTTAAATAAAGATTAAATTGATACACTCCATAAGAAGTTATCTGATAACACATCATATACTCCTCTCTTACAAGTTTTATTTTATAATAAATTAATAGCCAGTCATCACAGCTTTGACTGAACTTGCTACTCATGGTTTCAACTAAAAGGCTTTGACTAAAATTGCCCAACTTTTGAGCAAAATAAGATAATAAATTAGTCTAAGAGAAAGCTGCTAAGACAGTATTAATCTTTATAAATAATTTAGGATGTTGAAGAAAGACAAGCTGCCCGCTGGGCTGAATTTTCAGTTCACTTGGCTAATGAACATACTAGGTTAGTTGAAAGAAAAGCATAATTAGAAGTCTAAATCTAAGAATAAAAGAATACCATAGAAGATGTTATCTCATGGATAGAATTCCATACCTTGGAATTTGAAAATACTGAAGAAAGACTTGCTGGATAGTAAGCATGATTTGTTGTCTAATCTCAAATATATGAAACTTAAACTACTGAAAGGTATTCAATATTCTATTATGTAGAACTGCTTAAGAAGAAGTTGTGGACAGACTCTAAGAACATATTAGTGGAAAATTGTCAACCACCGCTTAATTTATTGCAAACAGAAATTGATTTCATCAGCAATATCAATAATCATTAATAATCTTCCAAAAATAATTAAAAAATTCATTTTAATATTTCTTTTTACATTTCTTATATAAGTATGCTATTCTACATAACTACCCAATATTCATAATAATATTTACCATATAACTTATTTTTATGCCTTTTTAAATTAAGCTATTTGAGAAATAGGTAGTTTTTATGCTGTCACACCTTTTAACTTTAGAATACAACATGCCTAAACTGTTTTAACTGCTCATTATCATCTACTCTGTTACCTAATCAATTTCTTATTCATTTTACTACTAGTATACTTAAGATGAGCAACTCAGACATAGTCTTACTAAAATTACCTTACTAACAAGATTGTATTTATATATTGACAATCCGAATATTAAATCAGGCTTGTTTTGGTTACTTGCTATTGTCCAAAATTTTATATTCCTTGCCGCTAGTATTGTTGCTTATAAAAATCAATACAAAATGGGTGCATTATCTTTTTGGACTAGATATATTTCTGTCATCTTTTCTTTTTATATCTATTATTTTTCAACTGCATTTTTTCCTGTTATCTTTGAAATTTGCCTTTTTAAATCATCAGATTTAGCATAATTTTGTGTTTCTATAATTGTAATGTTAGAAACACTCATTATTATGATATTAGGAGAACTAGTTTTTAGAAGAGGCTTAATACTTAAATCAACATCTCAATTGTATATTAATATGACCACATACTCATACATAATCAAAATTCTAAAATTAATGTAAATCATTTTTTTTTTTTATTTACAAACAAAATTTCTCTCATAAATGATTTAATGCGTAATTAACATCCTTATATAATTATGCTTTATAGCTGAATAGATTAGAGCCAAAGTTTATGCTTAAAAAATCTATTCGAACACAACAATTATTTTTAGTTCGATTGGATTAGTTCTTTCTTTTGATATACTTCTAACCCAATCCACAAATAACAATAATTATTGGATATTAGTTTGTATAATTATGATCAAAATCTTAATGTCTTGTGAAGAATTTTAAATTGATAAAATTTCTAATTATGGAATCCATCAATTAAAATATTTATATACTTTTTTAGATTTAAGTAATCTTGAAAAATCTAGAACAAAACTTTAAGTTTTCATGCTTTTCTAAAGTCATTAGTAGAGTTGTGATAATAAGAAAACTTGTTTTTGTACGAAATATCAAAACGATTAATTTATTGCATTGATAAAAATAATTGAAGGTAAAATAGAAGAAAAACTTCATGGTAAATCTGAAATATCAAAAGACTTGATTTGTACAGATTATGCATAGATTTTATTTCGAAGTCACTAATATGTCAAGGCTCAACAACATATAACCAGATTTCTGACAAAATAATAGTCTAATTATGAAAAAAAATAAAATCCTTTGTCAAAAATTACAATATTCTTACTAGAATATTTAAAGGGCGAGGTTTTAAATTAAGTTATGATTTAAATTACAGAAAAAATTGTTTTATCCAATTAACATAATAAATTGCTAGATGAATCCTTGAAATCATTTGTACTAAATGAAAATTCCGATTCCTAAATAATCGCCAATTTAAAAAAAATTATTCAAACCAAAATATAATTTTATTATAATTTTGTCGAACATCAAAATGCTAGTTTTGGAAATGTCAATTATGCATTGCAATTTATCTAACAAATACAACAATTTAAGGAGATGCTTTTAAATCGATATAATTAGTTCCCAAGTATAAATACATAATATATTTAGCTAGTAGTAACTAAAATATATTGAAATATTTCACTTTGCATATTCTAAATGATTACATTGATTCTTTCAACATCAATAGGGGTAAGGCTTTTGAAGATGATAAATTTAATTAATTCTCAGGGCAAATGTATCATAAAATCTTCGGAATTAATCCTGCTTATTTTATTACTGAATTAAATTCTGAATTAGAAGTAATAATAACTAAGAAATCTTAAAGGGCGTAATATTTATTGGAATAATGGAAAATTTAATAACATGAACAAAAATACCATTCAAACATTGAACTAAACGCTTTCTTACCTGAGTATGTGCAGTTGAAACATAGCAATTTGATTGAGAGATTCTTGAGTGAAGGACAAAATAAATATTACCAATAATAAAATTTATCATTTTTAAAATAATAGGAAAAGGTAATGATGCCAATTCAAATAATGATTAGCATGAATTAAACAAATTATGATAAATTCTCCTTTCTTACTTTTTTCTATGAGTCACTTGACTATCGATCATACATAGTTGTTGATAAACATTTAGAGATTTTGAATGTAAGTTCTAACATTTCAGAAAGCTTATTTTTTAATGAAGCTAAGATTCACTCAAGTTGTGTAACTAAAATAATACCAAATTTTCAATAATTAGTATCCACTCATTAACATTAATTTTACAATTAAGAAATAAAGCTAGTTAAAGAATATCATCATTAAAAAGTTCCTTGTTCCTTTACTGGTAATATTAAAATAGACAGAAAATTTGAGAATCAATATAAGTGTTATTTTGTTGAATTAGATAATATTCGAGCAATATCAAAGAAGTTTAAAGATGAGAATTCTACTTTGTATATGGCTTCTCTTACTTAATTTCCTGGATCAAGTTAGAAGTTACTCAATATAAATAGTGAATTTGATGATTCAGAAGAAAAGATGATACCCTATATAAATTTTGAAAACCATCCAATTCCTGAGAATTCTCTATGTATTATTCAATAAGAACAACAGCGTTAGACAATAAATTAAATTGATACAAATTTGGTCTGCACTCTATAAATGGTGGAATTAGGAAAGAGTCATAACATTTTTGAACCCTTATCATAAAAACGATTATTGCACAGCTCAAAGTATTCTCATGATGAGAACATGAAAAAATAAGTAAATAAAATTGTCGAAGAAGATGAGTTTCTTGAGATTGGATCAACATCTTCAGTTACTGCAATTAGAAGATCAAAATACTATAAAAAATTTGAGATAATAACCATCTTAATGAAATCAAAGAAGCAATCATAAAAAATTGTAAAAATGAATAAATTCATTTTTTTGTATACATTTGTAATATTACTGGGATTGATAATAGTAAACTATAATTTTAATTATTTAATAGCAAATCTTAATGGTTTAAAACTTAGAACAATTTATCGAAGATATCAAAACATTATCAATAAGATATGATGTTGTAGAGCCTTATGAATCCTTTTATGTTTCTAGATTTTCTTAGGTTAATTACAGAGAGCAATTAGGTGGGGGGTTTATTAATGCAAGTGTTTATGCTTAATTGACAAAATATCCATTCTCAACTTTTGGCCTTATGTATGATCACCTGCGAAATAGCATGTACAGTATATTAGAAAGAAGGGAAATCGATTAACTATCGGATAATGAGTATATAACAATCAGTTTTTTGAATAAATCATATGTTGGATATACTAAGAATGTTACTATCAGATCTTTAGCAAATATATTGATGAATTATTAGTATGATTTTAAGTTAGGATTAACCATTCGAAGTGTGGCGTTTGACAGTCCATTTTTTTATTTTACAAGTAAAAACTATCTCACAATAAAACATACTTTTGATGGTTTAAATAAGGTTGTATTAGATGCAACTTTACAGAGATCTTAATTAGAGAAAGATAAATGGCTATCTGTGTTATTACCATTTATTACAATAAGTTTGTTTTTGTGCATAATAATAATTAATAGTTATAGAGAATATAATTAAATTATGAATTCAATCTTTTAATACCTGATGGATTTGGATCAGTAGATATTGGATGGAGAAAAAAAGAGACTTTAAAAGCATTTGAGCATAGTAAATAATGAATTAGAGAAAGTTAAGAAGTTTGAGTTTGATATTGAAGCTATTGATGCTGAGCTTGAGGAATCTAACATTATAAGCAATAGGAATAATACAAAGAGAGATGGAAAGAGATTCAAGATAACGAATAATTTTTTAAGAACAACGGCTGCAATAGGGCTTATCCATTTTTTGTTATTTCTCACATTCTACATAACAATATATTTGATTATTGAAAGATATTTTGAGAAATATGATCAAACCTCTATCATTTTTTAAAGGATTAGTGATCTTGGAGTTGACATTCCGACTTTATATGCTCAAAGAGAAGTTTTATATAGAAGGACACTAAGATACTTTTTTTTAACAGATGCAGAAATTGATGGAGTGTATGATGTATTTTTTTAGGCATATAATAAAGTAGAAGAGTTCACATAATTAAATATTGATTTAAGTTCAGAGGACTATTTATTTGATGAAAACGCTGTCAATTTTTATGAAGCTATTAACATAGGAAATTTGTGTGATTATTAAACTGAATAATTTAAAGAGCTAGCGAATTCCACTTGTGGATTAGCAATGAATGGTAACTTATTAAAAGGGTTATCATAAATCTTACCATACATTTTATATACTTTGAAAACCTAATATGATGATAGTAAAAACTTTACTATTTTACCTACAAACACAAGACTTGAATTGGAAGGAGCAACTATTATTGGTAATGTAATGTCAACTGTAATATCTGAACTCTATGATAATCTACTCATTTCGTGTTTAAGGTTGATTAATTTCACTTAGATACCATGTATAATTTTCTTAGTATTTCAATCTATTTGTATAGTGATTTATATTGCCATAATGAATGAAAATCATAAATAACAATTTTAGTCTATTAAGCAATCGATATTTTTATTTCCAAGACAGACATTAATTTTTGATGATTAGTTTTATAGGAATTTTAGATCAATTATAAAAGATGAAGGGATTTAACAATGAGATTAATTTTTAAGTTATTTATAATATATATACTTGTGATGCATTGATATCGATGTTTAATGGTGTATTTTCTTTGAATAGTAATTGTAACAATTTATAGGTTTTAAGAAAATCTGTAAAGCCTAAGGTAAATTTTTAACAATTTCAATATTTACATTCATATATTAGTATTTAATTAACTAATTTAAATTTAATTTTAGATCAAAATTATTAAAGGATCATAAGATAAAATATTAGATAAGTAAAGTGATTGATTAAATTGGCATAAATAATAATCATTATAATTTTGTCTACAGCAGTTTAGAGAAAGCATCCATGCTATAGGATGACACTTTCTCCTTTTCAGTTTCTAAGTCCTATAATCTCTTTTCAAGCTCATCCATCAACTCTATCCTGTCTCTTTTTTGTTGTTTGGATCGATTCATTTGATTTCTTGTATTCAATATATTTCCTTAATTTATGATTTTCTGAGTTTCGGTTTTGTTTGGCTCCTCTTCTAATTACTTTTCCAAAAATTCTATTTTTTCTAATGCCTCTTAGTATTTCTTCTGGAGATCATCTTAATCATCAGATTTTTATTTCGATCTTTGCAACTATGCTTAAATATTATCTAACAATTTAATCATTAAATATACAAATTACTTGTTATGCTTTAAACATTTATTATTATGCTTTCCAAATTATTGGATTTAGGCCATTATAACAAGAAATCCCATTGTTCATAATTTTAAACTGTTAATGACTTTTTAGGTACTCTCAATCCCAATTTATTGATTTACAATTCCTCATACATTACTTAATCTAAAGAATGTTGGACATCCTCTAAAAGATATGTCAGCTGTTCAATAGTTAATTGCTTTAATTAGTTTCTGCTTTAATCTTCAAATTAACTCACTGGCACTAATTAAAATGATTAGATTCCTTCGTTCAACGGATATTTCTGAATCAATATCTACAAACTCTGTTAATTCTTATATGCTTTCTCAAGAATAGAGTCGCATATCTCAACTTAAATTATCTATTTATTAATACATATTTCATCTATTAGTTGCTTCTTGGAAGTCATTAAACTTAAATATTTATAATGAAAATTAACAACACTATTATTTATATAATGTTTAAATAAATCAACACATACTTAATCCTTCATTTAACTTTTTCAAAAGTATGACAAAGATGTTATCATCTTAATTCTGCTGATTCTCTAAATTTTTTGGTTACTATATCCACTCTTAAAATCGATCTATCACTTCTTTTACTAAATGATCCAAATTCTATTTTTCTAAAACTTCCTTTGGTTATTACTCTTTTAATATTGAATATTCTTGTAAATTGGTATTTAAAGAAATTGCACTTCCTTGAAGGTCCATATTGTTTTAATCGAATTCATTTTTTTATGGAACTTATTGTTATTATTCTGTATTCTTTAATTGCTGTCTTAATTGATCAATTTCTTAATCTTTTTGTTCTAACTTTTATTCATATTTATTTTTAATATCTTCAATTTATTGGGTTTGCACTGCTTATATATTATCATTTAAATTTTGCATAATTCTAACAATTTCATTAAAAGCATTTTCAATATAATTGCAGGACTATATTGAACCACTATCTGTGATTAGACTTTTTCCATCTCTATCCTCTATTTGTTACTATTAGTTATAAGAAACTTATTTTTTTATTTCACTTAGAAGTAATTGACAAACTTATTCAATATGACCAGAAGATAACTACTATTATTGTTAAATGTTTTATTATGGAAAGGGTGCTGCTTATAATTATGGAGGCTATTTAAATTAGATGGGTTGATTAGGTTATTAAAATTGTTATTAATATTATTAAACGGAATTTGGTGGAGGTTATAAAACTTGATTTATTTAGGGTTAAAATTGTTGATTGGTTTTGTTTTATAAATTTGGATTTATTTGAGTTTAAAATAATGGATTTATTGGTGGATTTCCTTGAGGTTATACTAAATTATTTTATTAAGCTGGACCTTATTTATTAGTAAAAGATTCTGAGACATCAGCAATTTTGATACGCCTGTATCTTTTATATTCCAACATTGACTTCAGATTTTCTTTTACATATTAAGGAGCATTCAATTGGTCAATTCTTTTTAAATAATATTGATTGACTTCTTTATTTTTATAATCTTTGATTTTAACTTTTAGATCCTCAATGTCAGCTAAAATTTCAGATAATAATTGATACCCGACTAAAAAAATGAGTTGCCTGTAAAAGTCCAATAAATTACACAACCCAATGACCAAGTATCCACAGATTAAAGAAAATCAGATTTTTATTTTAAGATTTCTGGAGCTTAATATAACATCTATTGAACCCCTTTAACTTGATATTTATTTGAATCTTATCCCTTTATGGCCTAACCAAAATTAATTAATTTAAATTTATTTTCTACAAGGATGAAGCTCTCTGGCCTGATGCTTTTGTGGAATATATTTTTAGAATTCATAAATTTAATAGATTTAAAAAGCTAAGAATTTAGAGAATAATTACATCAGTGCAAATTTCAACCCTTTTCTCTGATGAAATCTATTGGATGCTTTTAATATAATCTTGTAGATTAGATTTCCCCATCTCCATAAGTAATGTGTAAAAATTTGAAAATAAACCTGTTTCATAAATCCTAATAATTCCTGATGTCCTAATTGGATCGTTGTCAAACTTTTCTTAATAATCAATCACCTCCCGAATGAAAGATTTCTCCTGATCAGCTATAGTTTTGTAAATTTTTATGGCAAACAATTAGGACATATTGTTGTTTGTAGGTTAAGCTTCAAACACAGCCTCGTCTGCACCTTGGTCTATCATTTTTGTAAGTTTAAATTATCCATATTTAGTATAATTCAAAGTCTTATTCACTAAAGGTTAAAAATTAGTGGAATTCTATTAATTCATTTTTCAGGAAATTAAAATAATATATATTTTTATTATAAATAGATTATAATGAATGATTTAATTGTTCCAATAGTCACAGTAGTTTTAAGCCTTATATCAATTCTAAGTTGTGGATTTGTAATTTATATTTATGGAAGATTTAGAGAATTAAGGAATGATCAATTTACAATTGTATTACAGATTATTTTATTCGATCTGATATATGATCTCATACTATTTAGTGACTCCATTGGATACTTGTTTTTGAGAAACACTACTTTTCAATTAAGTGAGAAGCCTGTTTTATGTTAGGCCCAATCGTTCTTCTCTGTCTATAGTGTTTTATCAAGCACTTTTTGGACTTCAATCATTATTCATAGTTTGTATATTTCTTTAAGAGAGAGTGAACCTAATTAGTATATGCAATCATATTATCCAGGATTAGGCTATGGAATACCCCTTATAATATCTATTATGTATGTATTGTTTGTGAAAAAGTCCAATAATTATCGATGCATATGGTCAATACTACCCAATGCCTCAAACAAATTGTTTCTTTGATATCTATAACGAAAATATGGAACTATATATATTGATATTTTTTGATATCCCTATATGGACAATGTTTCTATATAATATTATTGTAATAATCCTTGTGATCAGAAGGATTACTCAGAATAGCTCTATAAATTAATCTTTGTATTCCTTATTTATGTACCCTATGATTTTGCTTATTTGCTGGATAATTGTATAATAATGTTTTAAAAATTTAGCCTGGTTTTGTGAATATTATTGGAGTTAAATCAGTAATATGGAAAAGCATTGATTTTGGATTGGGAAGTTTAATTGGTTTTTTTGATGCTTATTGGTATTGCTACACTGCCTTGACAGATAGATTGACTTTTGAAAGTGGAAAAATCACACTGCGTATAAAAGAGAACTCGGAAGAATAAGAATTACCTAAAATTTGAATTATCTTATATAAAAATATAGAAATTGTAATTATCATCTACTTTTATTACTTTGTATGTGATTTTATTCGAACACATCACAAGTTTTCTGATTATGTTTGTTCAACTTAACCAAAATTAGTTTTCATATTTTTATACAATTCTATTTAATATAACTATGGAAAACTAATTTGATAAAGTATTATTTTTAGTTGATTAATGATTATTCTCGCTATTTATCATTTATTTTATCAGTAGGAGTTGTTACAATGCCATGATAATATGTATTCAATAGTGTTTAACATAAATTAATTTATAATATATAAAATCATTTTTGTTATAATTTACATTCCTCTTGCAATTTCTAATCATTTATTACTTAATTTAATCCAGCTGATTAGTTATTTTTTTAACTATCATAATCTTCATTATTTTATTCTAATAGAGATCTTTCTACCCTATCTTTAATTTGATCCACATCATAATTTAACATCATACCTTGAAACAAATACTCCATCAATTTTTCCTTTTTTATCGTATTATCCTTATCCTTTTTCTAATGATATAATACAAAAAATTAATTGCCATATTTACGTGTCTCAATTTATACAAATATTGGTTAAGAGATTAATGCAGTGAGAACAGAATTTTCTATAGTCGGAATTAATTCTTAAGTAATTTAACTAAATTTTTTATTTATCTGAGAATCTATGATAAAAGTATCACAATCAGATGGATCAAATTACCTTCCACATTCACATTTAGGATTATCGTTTGAATCTAATTTGATAAAATGTTTGAAATTATTTTCCCAATCATCATCTCTTAAACATAAAGTACTTTAGTAATAATTTATTGGATTTTTGATATGGAAATTCTTAAATAAAAATAAATATTCATATCTAAGTTTTGGGTAATTATTATTTTGTTCAAATATTTCAAATTCTTTATAATAAATAACTCCTAACTGTCTGAATATCCACTCAGTTAACTTTATTCTATTTTCATATTTTATTTTGAGGTTGATATTATTTTTTGGATGATGTTAAATTTTGTTATTAAAACTATTTTATATTGTTACAAGTTAGTCATGAATCTCAGCGTTATAGAATTCTTATAGATTTTCATCATTTTTTTCAAACAATTATACTTAAAATTCCTTTAATTTGTTTTATTAAATAGCTTTAGAAATTGTGGTGTGAAATAAGCTATTTTAGATTAAGAATTGCAACTTATGATCCATTGAATGGAAGTAGATAGTTTCTTTATTATTTTCTATTTTAGAAATGCCGAAATTATGCTATTTTGGATATAGAAATATTTCAAAAGTAGCCTTATTCTAATGTTCTCTAATCAATAGCTATCGGATTTACCAGAATAATAAAATAACATAAAACTCATCAGCATCTATTCTTTATATTTCAACATAGGGATTTTCTGATATTGAAATTTACTAAACAATAACACTGATATCACAAAATAATGGGCTTAATATCAATTTATCCTTAAACAAAGCTTTAAATGGAATTGCAAGTGCTTTCTTCATTACAGCATCAAACGACATTTGCAATTTAAAAGCATTTGGAATTGTTATTCCAATTATTTGTTTAATTTATATAGCACATAATTTTTAAAAAGCATGTTTTAATCTTGCTAGTAAATGGTTTAACTACAAATTGTGATCTACTGGTAATTCAAATCGAAAGTCTTCAGAGGAATTTAGTGCAAAGACTTAGCCAAAAGTGCATGTTGAATTGAGGTGGCTAAGTATTTATTGTTTTATTGTTTCATATGACTATTAGGAATTATTCATTTTATTACCAGATAATAAAAAAATTATGAAGAATATAAGGTGTATTTTTTCTTTTTTCCTACTTTAACTTTATATAAATAAAATAAAATATATAACAATGATATAAACAGTAAGTCTAAATGTAACAGGTGAATCTGATTGTTGTCAAACTCTATTTAAATAAGAGTGTATAATCATATTGTCTCGTGTCAATATCTCATATGTATTTTTACTTTGGCTAGATTATTCTTTTAAATTTTACAAATTGCTCATCTTTTTCTTTATTTTATATCTTACATTTAGTGCTTCCTTCCTTTTCACCAAAATACCTGATTCAAAGTTGATTTCTTAGAATTAGCTATATTTTTTAAAGATCATACTTTTTATGATTTAACACTCTTGATTTAAATATCTCTTAAAGTTGTTTTTTTTTTTAACTATTCTCTTGCAGAGAACGAATTCAATAATCATTCTAATTTGAGATTATTCTTTAATTCAAAAGTAATTTGATTAATATTTATGGGAAATATTGTTTCAATATATCCTTTAGTATTAATATTATTAATATATTTAATTTTTGTTCAAATGAACACTAACAGTATTAAATGGATTAACCTACAATTTCTTAATTTCTGAATCTTATCATATAAGATAGGCAATCTTTTTTTACTATTGTTTGACTTTTCTTCATTTAAATTTTAAATTTAAGCCATAGAATCCATTTTCAGACGAATTAGCCTATTTGAAAATGAAAACTAAGTGTTATATAGAAGCTGCCTTTACTTTTTATTTTTTTCTTTTTTAATTTATTAATAGAATTACGAATATACTACTAATCAAAATTTAAGGGCATTTTGATTGATCTTTTTCCAGCATTCATCTACAAGAATGATTCCCCTAATTCTGATATCATAATTTAGTTACACAAATTAAAAGCATATAAAATTGTGTCCAGTGAATGCTGTTGGAAAAAACATATTTTGAGACACTTATTCGTAGGTATGATGCTTTGATTATAAACATTCCAACAAACATCAAAACCATAAATATCTAAACGAACCAAAATATTCTGCTATGAATCCTTAGAACTTCTCCTTTATCCTAAGTTAAAGTCGTAAAAACCCTACTCTCATTTCCAAAATGATTTATTTCAACCCACCAACGTAGTCCGACTAATATTTTCTATCTTATCTATTTTCATACCTTCAACTTATATTTTTATTTATCCAAAAATCTACTGCTCCCAAGACCACAATTGTTTCATATAGTTTCATAGTTTGATAAAAAGGAGTAAAGAAATAGAGTATCGGAATAATAAATTTGAGAATAAAGCATATTACACATTATACTGGATTAGGAGATTTAGATATGTCTTTATTAGTACTCTTAAACAGTTCATAATTAGCAAATGCTAAAGGATTCAAATTTATACTCAACTTCAACCACTTTTATTCTATCTCATTTCAATATTATCTTGTATTTTAAATTCCTCCTTTAGTTGTTCTGGTTATTGTTTTATAATTGATTCAGCTATGAGAGGACCTTAGAAGTCTACTAATTAAGTGGGTCTTATCAAATTTAATTTCGGTTATTCTTCTCTTATTTTATTGATAGTAACAGTTAATAAATAATATTATAATATTTAATACTGTAGATAATGACAATCTAATTGTAATTATTAATTTCATCTGAGATTTCTTGATAGATTTCTTACTGATATTAAATAGGATGATAATTGCTTTATAATCAGAAAAAGACGTAATTTTGTATTAATAAATAATATTAAAAATTTATTAATCAAAAATGGATTAATAAGTATAAGAGACATAGATGCATTACGAAATAATTATTAATGAAGTGATTATCAAGTTAAAGAAAAATTCAGATAAAGGGTAATTATAAATGAGCGAATCTGAGATCTAAACTTTTAAAGATGTATAAATTTAGAAAATACTTTTTAGCTTTGGTAAAGTAGTTTAAAAGCAATTTAAGGCGGCTAAGAAAATAGATTGAAAACTAAACTGTCTCCTTAAATAAAGCAAAATATTGATAAGCCTATCGAATAAGAACCTGCTATAGTTAAGAAAATTAAAACTAATGTAGATACTTAAATCATAAAAAAAGTTTATATTCACCCTATATTTTATCTTAGGAAGAAGCGGATGTAGTGTTCACTGATGACTCTGGGGATGAAACTAGTTCTAAAGAAGAAGAAGCTGAGGATTAGAAAGCAGCGAAATATTTGAATTACCAAATCTCAAAAAATGAGAGTTTGAGAGAGAAAACCCTGTTTGACAAAATCAGAGAGTTAGATCAATTAAAACATCTTATAAAAGTGGAAGAGGAGGATGATGGTGAGACAGAAGAACCAAGAGTATTTGATACATAAGTCTATGCATAAAAAATTAACACTGAAAATGCAGTTAGTCGTATTAGAGTATTCTTAAATTCCTTATATAGCCAAATAAATCTCAAAAAATGAGTTTAGAGTATGTTCTTATCCGAGAAAAAAACAATTAGGAAGCTATATATCCGTAAGCTCAATTGTTATTTAATTTTAAAACTAATAAGAAAAAAAACTCTTAATGAAAATGGTATTTATTATTTGTGTGATTTTGTTTTAACTAAACAATCTTCATTAAAATTGCTTTTGTTCACATTCTTTCTTCCATCCTTTACAAATACTCATGACACCTTCCATTCCCTCTTCTCCTTTTAATCCAGTTTCTAATTTTGACAAAAATTAAGTTAATTTGTCATTCTCATCTTTATTAAGCTCTTTTTTGTATTCATACAAATAGTATTCCTTTCCATCCACTTTTGCAGAACTTATCTAATACTGTATTTCGTCTATTTAAAATTCCTCGTCTTCTTTTTTTATTTATTAATCCATCTATTTTATATTAATATTAATAATGAGTACAATTTATCATAAAAAAGTGATACTCATAAATATAAGAATTTTTAATTATTCTGTGAATAAATCTCATTAAATAAATTATGGAATGCAATTTGATAATAATTGGAGATCAAAAAGTAGGAAAGTCCTCCATTTTGTTAAGGTTTTTCTATGATTATATACTAATATAGGTTGTCCGTAAACTAATTTTCTGATTAGTATGAACCAACTATTTGGGCTACTGTCAAAAAAAAGATCGACATTAATAGCATCTCAATCAATTTGAATTTCACAGATATCTGTTGTCAAGAACATTATTTATCAATTAGGAAAAACTCTTACATTAACAAGGATATCATTATAATTGTTTTTGATATCAATTAGATTGCAAGTTTCCATAATGTTTTATAACATGTAATATATATACTAATCATAATAATTAGTGGAACTAAGAGACTTGTCAACTTAAGAATATAAAAAAGATAATTATAGCGAATAAAATAGATCTGAGAGAAAATGATGAGTAGATTGAAGATTATAAATTATAAGTAGATTATATCTTAGCTTAAGGTTAAAGAATCATTCAAAGATTGCCATTTTTTCTCCTGTTCAGCCAAAACTGGAGAAAACATAGATGAGGTCTTCAAAGAAATAGCGAAAATCTTAGTAGAATCATTACCAAAGAAGAAAGAGGAGCAATTACATAGAGAAGAATTTTGTTCTTGTTTAATATTTTGATATATTTATTTATTTTCTTCATCCATAATTTGATAATAATATTTCAATAATAATAAATATACATAAAAATAATATTAAAAAAAGAAAGGGCAAAGTATATTATATTTAAATCATAGTGAGGAGAATAATTCCAATATTTTACAAATTCGTAATTATGAATTAGATCTAAATTTAGAGTGTGCAAATATATTTAATAGATCATTGAAACGATATTTTGATTAGGAGTATTCATGTTATTAAGAAAATTCAATAGTAACATAATTTTATAAGTAATATAATGTGGAAATTTTCTATTGAGAATCATAAATAGAAAAAGCATCAATATCATTAAACTTTTTTTGTATTAGAAAAAAGATATACTTCTAAATTATCAACTTGATACTGATATCTTCATAATGAACTAAAGCAAGTTATTGAATGTTCAAAGCAAAAATGGGAGATTCATAAAAAGATGTGATTGTAAATAAGACATCAATACATTTCTGAATCTTTTTTAAGAGTTTTGCATACAAATGTTAAAGAACATCATTTTAATAGTATTTTTCAAATATAAATTTTAGAAAATTCAGAATGGTAAAACTACTGTTTAAATATAACTTTTATTTATGATTTATTCTCTTATATTTTTATATTAATATTTTTATTGTTTAAAATCTATATGATAAAAAATAGTTAACATCAAATAAATTACTTTTGCCATTTTCATAGTCAAATAAAACTACCTGTAACAGAAAATATAAATATTAAAATGCTGGGATTTAATATAAAATCATCTATCTTAGTTATAGGGAAAACAGATGGGAATATTTAAATATTTTAATTTAAATTTGGGGCTTTAAAACTTATTAAAGAATTATATGGTCAGAATTCGATAGCTTCTAGTTTATTGTTTACAAAGAAATCAAATCAAATTATACTTGTGAATAATAAGATGTAAATATTTTCTGAGGTTGGTATTGTTCGAGGATGCCATATATTTCAAAGTGATTTGCATAAACCAAATTGTTTAATACTTAATAAAGATGAGAATTTATTAATTTATTCTAGCAATGATAGAGCGATTAGAATGTTGAGGAAACATAATAATTAATGGAGCTTTCATTAAAAATTTGAAGTTTCTTACTATGGCTATATCATTAGTTTAAGTCTTAATGAGTCTGAAAATTTTTTAGTATGCTTATCGGAATTTGAAAATAAAATTTTTATTTGTCGAAGGAATCAGGTGACAAATATGTGGTCGATCTTTTAAACAATTAATTATAGGGAGAGTCAAGCATTGTAAGCTTGTTTCATTAACGATTCTATCTTCATTTTACAATTATACAAGGAAGAAAATTTTCAATTTTATCATCAGAATTAAGGGAATTAACACTTTGAACTATTTAAACCAATAATTGAAGGTAAATTAAATAACTCACTTAAAATTCCTTAACGATTTCAGTTGTAAATGATATAATAGAAATAATGTTTAATGTATAGAAAAGATAATTGTATCAACCTATTATTGATTAAGAGCTAAGATAGTTTTGAATTACAAAAACTGATTTCTCTAGTAGATTCAAATTTCATCTTTCGAGCAACAAATGATGGTTAGTATATATTAATTTGGTAAAAAAATTATAATATACTACTCGTATTACTTTTGAAGGAAAGTTGAATCATAATTAAACTCTTCAATTTATACAAGATTTGAACCCTTGATATTTTCAAATGTATTTGGTTTTCAATTAATTATTTTAGAATTAAATGATCTCTAAAGTTCTCTGAAATTTTCATCTTTTATTATTATATATTTATGAATTAACAATCTATTTTGGAAAAGAATGATAATTTTGAATAATCGATAAGTTTGAACCTAATAGATGATTCATTTTAATAAAGAGATTTTTGTTATGCATTAGCATTTAATAAAGACAACTCAATTCTTATTACAAACTCAGAGAATTTAATATTAATATGGAAGTTCGATTTTGGTAAAATGGAATTAATTTAAAGCATTGCAACACATACAGAAGATGTTAATTGCTTAAGCTTTAGTAAAAAGTCAAATAATTTTATTTCTGGGTCAAACGATAATTGTCTTAGATGTTGGAAATAAATAAGTTCAAAAGAATGGATAAGTTCATAAGAGTTTGTATGTAATAGTTATGTTTACACATTCAAATTATATAATGATGAAAATCAACTTATCTCAGGTAGTTTTCATGGTTAAATAAATATGTGGAATCTGGATTTTTATAGAGGGGAAATGAATTGAAACTTACTTAATCATTAGATAAACATACAGGCACTGTCTATGATTTAAGTTTAAATCAATCTGAAACTTAATTTATCTCATGTTCTAAAGATAACACGATAATAGTTTGGGGAAAAGGATTAAATAGTTATTGGGAATTTAAATATATAGTTAAATAATCAATAAATGATTTTGGATGTAAAGTTCATTTTATTAATGATGATTAATTTATTTGGGTAAGTGGAGGTTAGGAAAGTTAGGATTGTATATTCACATTTGGATTAAATAAAGGAGTGTTCGAAGAAATTCCAGCGGCAAAAGTTTAGTTAATAAAGGATACATCTAATTATGACATATTTTAATTTCCTATTATTTATTAGGAATAGCAAAATATTATGGTATTTAGACATAAAACACATATCTATTTTATTTAAAGACAATAGAATGGACAGCTCAAGATATGTTATCAATTAAATTGTTAAACAAATGTGATATTTGGAACATTAACAAATGACTCTAAATATTTAGTAATCAAAAGTAATTCAAACAATAAATACATGATATATGAAGTAAAATTAAATTGAATAATAACAAATTAATACAATACATTATGCTGTTGATTTAGTTTTATTATTTTTAAGAAGATATTTTATTATTCTATATACTAATAAATTACAATATACATATAATTTCTATTCAATTTTAATAGAATTATAATTATAGTTATAGAAAATTAGAGTTCTGAACCCATTAATTAATTAAGCTAATGTAAGATCGTAAGTAAAGAGCAGATTCATTAGTTGGCCAGAAAGGATGGCATTGTTGTCAATATGTAGCATATGTTATCTATGGTGACAAATCTAAGAATCATGGGGGTGCTGCTGGCTGGCATAAGTAAGGTAGTGTCGTTCAAGATCCCGAAAATGCTGATATAATTACAAATGGATCTCATGTTGGAGTGATTATTAAAGTTGGATAAACAATTTACGTTTATCATGCTCCTGGAATTAATAGTCCAAATCCTATTAAAGCATACCCATATGCAGATTTTATAAAATATGTGATAAAGAATGGAACATTAAGATAGTTATGAAACCAATATATATATCTATAGATAAATAAACAATTTATAATATCATCTTTAATGTAAAATACAACATGAAAAATTTAATCATTTTTGGATGGTTTTTGAAGAAGAAACTGATTAGTTTCTTTCTGATTTTACATCTTTGTGCAATCTTTATATTTATTCAACTGTCAATAGATCAGGTTTCTTTCTTTATTCTTCTAAGACCTAGATTTTATAATTATAATTACTTGTCTCTCTATTTTTTCGAATTCCTTTCTTGTTTCAATATTTTTTATAGTTTTTGGATTAAAATATTCCGGACACATTTCATACAGCCATTTCCCTTCTATGTCTGTCACAGTTCTTAAGTAATTTTTTGAAGTCAGCACAAATTCTTGATATAGTATCCATTCTGGTTTATGATTTAAGACTGAACATGGATGTATGGCAACTATTTAACTATCTTTGACGGTCATATAGGCTCCATTTTTAGTCAAATGAGCTGTTTGCATAAACATTCCAGCAATTAAAGCCTTTTTGATGTAAGTGTAATATAGGGCATTTGATGGATCAGTTTTAGTCAAAGGAATTTATTACTTTTACATAATTTGTCTTAATTAATCCTTGATTTTATCTGCTGATTTTAAACTTCGATAATTAATGAAATTTTGATAACACCAATCAGAACTTTCATTGTGTTCTTTAAATGATTTAAAAACATTCAAGAATGTAATGTGATCTCCGTCTTAATGGACAAATTAGTATCTAGCATCATCAGCTTACTATTATTAATCTTTAGGTCTTTAGAATACTTATTAAACAGACAATAATGCCACAATAGTCAATATCTCATCAGTAACATAGAAATCTTTACTGCTAAGAAGTACTTTTGATAATTGTGGATCAAGTGGAAATTCTGACATCTATTATCCAAATTTAGTTAGATTTCCCTCTTCATCCAATGCACTTAAATAGTATAATTACTCTAGAGCTCTCATTAATGTTTCTGGAGCAGGTGGGTCCATAAAATCAAAATGGACTAAATCATCTATTCCCAATCTCTTCAATTGTAACACTACTGCTGATAGATTGCTTCTTAATATTTCTGGATAAGTGTTATCAATCAATTCAGAATTAAATGATTGTTCAGTGTATAATCTATAACATTTACCAGGTCTTGTTCTACCAGCTCTACCTGCTCTTTATTATGCAGAAGCCTTAGAAATTGGAGAAGCAAGCAATGATTCCACTCTCAATCTTGGATTGTAAACCTTTATTTCGAAAACCCAGGATCTACAACATAACAAATTCCATCGATAGTAATAGATGTTTCTGCGATATTGGTTGCAACTACAATCTTTCTACCTTGAATTCCTTTTTTATTAGGCTAAGGAGCAGGTTCAAATATCTTTTATTACTAATTTGGTGGTAATGTGCTGTAAAGCGGTACACATCTGACTGGTCCAACATCATCTCCCAACTTCTATATTTCAGAAGTGATCTTCTTACAGGCTTCTTCGATTTCCTATAGGAAATAATAGAATTATAGTATGTACTTCCTCTCCTGTGAGAAATACTAAGATATCTCCTGGATCCTCATATGCATGTATATTGATTGTGGTACTAATTGCTGCATCCAGATAGCTTTTTTCAGGTTTTTAGGTGTAGAATATTTCCACTGGATAAACTCTCCCTGGAATGTCCAAAAGGGGAGCATTATGAAAATACTTTTAAAATTTCTCTGCATCCATTGTTGCAGACATAATCACTACTTTCAGGTCTTCAGGTCTTTTCAACATGATTTCCTTCAGGAGTCCAAATAATATGTCTGTATTAAGAGTTCTTTCATGGGCTTCGTCCAAGATGACAACTGAATACCTTTCTAACTTTGGATCATGCATAGCTCTAATTAATTAACTAATGATGTTATATACTCTCTTAGAAGCATACCATCCGTCATATATTTTAAGATGGTTCTATTTGAAGTCTTTTCTTCAAATCTAATTGAATAACCAACTTCTTCACCAAGTGCAACATCCATTTCTTCAGCTACTCTTTTTGCAACACTCATTGCTGCAACTCTTCTTGGTTGTGTACATGCAATTCCTCTACCTTTGCTATATTTCTCTAATAAGAATTATGGTATTTGCGTTGTTTTTCCACTTCCAGTTTCCCCCTGTAAAACTATTACTTAATATTATTCCATCAACATAAACAATTATTCCTTTGCTATTATAAATAAAAAATTAGGATTTACCATCCCAAGCAGGTAACTACTTTCTAACCGCTAAGATTTTATAATAGTCAGCTGAATATTAATTTCCTGTATATGGATTTAAGCTTGTATTTTACATCACTTTTTTTCTTGTTACTTATTCTAAATTTTTATTTTTTACTTACCTAATTCACTAATATCAAGTTTTTAATGTTTTGATTTGGTAGAAGCTAAATTCTTATCAACAAACATTATTAAAATATTTTACTATATTTTTGGTAATAATAACAAAATATATTCAATAATGTTAGTTATTTACCATATCAATCATCTAAATATATATAAAGCAATCATTCTCCATTAATTTCCATATTAGCTACTTTTTGTTGTTACTACTTTTCAATCATCTTTTATAAGCTTGTCTGTGTTCCTCTTAGTTTTCTAAATTTAAACTAAAATTTACTTTCTTATTTTGGAGTTGTCTTATTTTATTTCATCTAACTCATGAATCAGACCAGATACAAACAATAGCGATTCACTCCTTGGATTTGGACTGAAATGAGTATGAGTTTTAGATAGTGTAGTTTTTGTGCTCCTTAAAGGAGATGATTACATTGTAAATTATTTACCAAATGCAGTTAATCCTGCAACGTCTGGTAGACTTGAAGCCCACTTTTTAATGATATCTTTTCGCAATTTCTTTTCGGCATCTTTAATTTCCAATTTCTTCTTATACTCAAATTCAGTTTTTGATGTAAACTTATAAGAAGGAGGTACTTCTTTTTTATCTTCTTGTTCTTAATCCCATTCCCAATGAGCATATCTTCTAAGAACTCTTTTGGAAGGTTCTAAACTTTTTTAAGTTAATATAATTACTGAGATTATTTGAGATATTTATAAAGATCGAACTTTGGGATTAACTCGGTAATTTACATAGACCCTATTCTCGTTCTTGTACATATTCCTTTTAAGACAGGACCAAGTTTCTTGTCATCAATCAGCTCTTATTATCTAAATGCAAATTTAGCAAATGTGACTTTACGATCTTGAAGTGTTGATTTCAATTCGTTAAATTCTGAAACATTTTTTTTTATATGGGATAGTTGAACAAATTTTTAAGCAGATTTTTCATCATTGCTAGTCTTACCTTCAATCACGTCTTTCAATCGATATTTACTCTAAGATTAACACTAAGCTAATTACCTTTTTGATTTTTTGCATATTAATAAATATAAATTTGTTATAATCATAATATTAATATTAGAATTATCTAAAATATGAAATACAAGAATAATATTTTATATTTCACTAATCGCACTGTTTCAGTGAACAGTTATTTTACACAATTATAAGTATATCGATAATAAAAATATCAATATTGACTAAGAAATTAAAATATTCTTAGAACTATTTAAATGCACATAATTCTTGATCTTAAATTATTTCAGTTTCCATTTTTTAATTATTTCTATTCTGAAATTCTTCAAAAATTTGGTTTTTTATTTCCATTTCAGCATTTTCTCGTATTGATATAATAAAACATTTGCAGCTCAAATAACTATAATCAGCGGAGCAAAAAAAGAGTGAAGCTCTTTAATTATTGGATTGATTTTAGTTGTATTATCACTACAAATGCACATTGATATACAGACTTAAGAGGCAGTATAATAAACAAATCATGTATTGATTATTATAGATCCATATTTTATGACATGAATCATTTTCTCTTATTTTGTGTTTAACTTCAATTAAATTAATAGTTTTGTTTTATTTACTTAAAATAGAGTAAGCACTAAAATCTATTTCAAATTTGAGATTATTCTAGGGGTAATACTCTTTGGACCTTAATATTTAAAATAATTGATATTTATATAATTATGTAACTAAATTATGAAATTCTTCAAGAAATTTATTCAAGTCCAAGAGTGAGGATTTAAAAAGTAAGATCATTGCAAGATAACCAGACTTATATTTAAAAAACTTATCTGTAAAATAAAAATGAAGGTATAGTTTATAATGATTGTGAGGATTGAATGCAATTAAAATGTTAGCTCAAATTAAGAATCAATTTGTATTATAAGTGATTGAATATCTAGAAAATGAAGAACAACATTTAGTTATAATATAAGAATATTGTGATTAAGGGGATCTTAAAACATTTACTTTATAACACATCGGTTACAGAATGCAAGAAAGTATAATTTGGTCTCTCTTCTTGTAAATGGCATATGTTCTTTTGTAATTAAATGAACTTGGAATACAACACAGAGTATTAATTCCTGAGAATATTTTACTACTAGTTAGAACTGAAGGGTATTAAATTCGAATTACCGATTTCCATAAATCTTCAAGACAGACTCTCTGTTAATCCCCCTGTGCTGCTATTTACTTACCATATGAATACTTTTTTGAAGGACATTATACTCAAAAATCACAAATTTGGTAAATTGGTCATATCTTGTATTTTATGGTATCACAAAATTTGCTATTCCCAACATCTGCTCTAGAGAGTCAAGTGAAGGAACAATTAAGGAGAGGTCGGATCTAAATTAATATACCTGATACCTATTCTCCAGGATTAATATAACTAATCAATGTCTGTTTGACAATAAGAGAAAATCAAAGACCGAACATTTTGTAGATTTTGAGGATGAAAGAAGTCAGGGATGCTTTGACAAGACCATATTATGAATTTTCATTAGATTAAAGGAGACATCTTATGTATTGGATTAATAGTTCAGAAACTGCTATTTCGAATCCAATTCAATATTCTTTCAATGAATTTGACTTGCATTCTCCAAGACAGATTCAAAAAGATGTAATTGTCAAGAAGAATTTCAAAAATACTAAATTACCTGAGATTTTCCAGCAAAATTAAAATGCCAAAAAATCATCAACTGACAGATTTCCAGAATCTGATAACTTCAAAAGTGAAATCAAGAGAAAGGAAGATATGTATATACAATAATAATTGTTGTCGAAAACCTATACAAATAAATATATCTAAGGTGTTGTCAAACCCATCAGTTTTCATAAGAAACAATAGGCAATTCCTAGTACTGAATTACCGAAATTTTCCATTCCTTATTAAAGATAATTAGACCCAGTGTTCTAAAATCTTCTGGAGAATAAAAAGTAAGTTTGTGATCAATGGATCGGAGAAACTGAGTATATGTACTTACGATCTTAGATTAAATTTAATGTATTGTATCATAATAGGTTTATAGAAAACTGATAAATTACTCAATTACTTGCAAACAAAACATCCTAGAATCGATGGTAGTTTCATATTATAATAAATCAATGACATAGCGGATTTAGAAGAGCAGAGAAACCATTAGAAATACAAAGTCTGAAATGTTATTTAATTTTAAATATTATGTGTCAAAAGCAGTTAAAATAAACTTATATATTAATTATAATATAAATGTCTTAGAGATTATTAAGAAAATCTCGAACTAATTTGGGTGAAATGAGTCAAAGCTAGAGTCATAGTCATACATCTCCGGTAATGAATGAGGATGGCTTGAGAAATTTCAGAATTGAATTTTCAGACTTATCCAGAAAAAGACTGAGTGATAGTGGAGAAGTCAAAGATCCCACCATCTATAGTCAGAAACGGAAATCAAGACTCTCTTAGTTTTCTAATTTCAATCCTAGACAAAGAGATTAGAGTGATCATAATCTGAGTGTGCATCAGTACACTGCTACTACAAAATAATATTATCAACTGAAGTGGAAAGAGCTAAGTGGATTGCCAAAACAAACTGATTTACAATAAATACTCAGGACATTTTTGGTGAAACTAAAAAGAAATGCCAATATTTGGGATCAAATTAACAATAAGTATTCTTACCTTAAAGAAACCTATCTTCAAGATGAGGTTAGATTATAATCATAGTATATTTCATATATGAGACAATCATTTCATTATATTAGATTACTATCACTTTTAACTGTGCCAATTCAGGCTGGAACTCTGTATATAGATCAATGGATTCAAGGTTTAATAATTTTATTTTTGGTGATTGAATTTATTGATTAGTTACTCAAAATAAAATTGGTTAAATTAAATGTAGTTTGTAACTTCATTTACATAGCAAGTACACTTTTGTTAAATTTTGATATAAATCAATAGGGTAAAATAGTCTTAATGATATTATCCTTGAGTGGTGTTTAATATTAATTTTAGTGGAGCAAATGTACACTTGCAATCATACTCTTAATATATATCAATTATTTCGCTAATTTTTGGTTATTGATAAATGATAATGACAACACATACTTGGATTCCATTATTTGGACAATAAATAATTGTGTATAATATTCACTATAAATAGAAAGTTACCATTTACTGCAGTTGATGCCCAAATAGAAGGCTACAGCAACAAGATTATCAGTGTGGCTTTTTAAATCATATCCTTTTATTTTTAGATACTTTTCATTTCAATTTTTGTGAAATTCTCATTTTCAACTAACGAGTACATATCCATTATTTATATTCACTTAGATAAGAACTATTCATTGATTTTTTGAAGGTAAATAAGGTTGATCAAAATCTGATAGATGAAGCTCAAGATATATTGATTTCAAATGTTCATTCTAATGAATTGCAAACTGTAACTTATGTATATCTAATAAAATAGGTTAACAATTTAATGCAGTAATTACCAATCAATATTTAAAAACCATTATTCTTCTTAATCAAGAGTAAGAAACTCCATGAAATTGAATTCTTTACTCAATATTTCTCTAAATAATCAATCGATGAAATAGCATTTGAATCAGTATTAAAATTTTGCAAGCCCAATGAAGTTATTGTAGAAAAAGGACAACAAGATGAATACGTTTACGTTGTCTTATAAGGTGAGATGGGAATATATGATAACAATACATACCTCCAAAGTCTTCCAATGAATTAAGCTTTTGGAATCGAAAACCTTATAATGAATCAAGGACACAATTTAACTATGAGAAGTAAAGGAAATTCAATCCTGATATAAATAAATCATACCAAATTTTTAGAAACCATTAAAAAAATCAATTGCGATTTGGAAACCTTTCATTCTATAAAAAATGAAGTATTATTTATGAATAGAGTTGAACTACTCCTACAACACTGTTATGTCTGTGGATCATATTAGCATCTGAGTTCTTTATGTAATAGAGTTCATATTAGTTTGAATAAGAATCTAGTTATCAGTAGACATTTGTATACAATGCCTTAGAAGAGAAAAAAGTTTGATAGGAAATGGGATCAGAGAGTGAATTCCCTCTATAATTTCAAATTGGTTAGAAGTTGTGGAAGAAGACTAAAACGAAATTATGGGATTGTAATGGGGGATGCTGAGGGCTATGAAAGAGGAGATCAGGAATATGAGGAAGAGGACGAAGAGGAAGTTTATTAAGGACATCTTTCTTATAAAGACCTGACAAATCCATCAAGGGTAAGAATTTGATCTAATTTAAGAAGAGTGTTGAAGTAGTGTCAGGTCAAACTTTAAGAGATATTATCTATCATGATCATATAGACAATGAAGAATAGTTATAATATTATCAATAATAATGGTAACAGTAATAGGATATTAATCGTCATTAAGCAGTCAAATAAACCATATAAACAGCAGGATTTCAAAATGAAGACCTATATTTTGGAGATGCAATTAACATCCCACTATAACACAAATAATTTACTTAGAATAGCAATACCTTCAAATCTTCGAGTGGACAAACGTACCAAAGTCAAAAGAGTCAACAAGTAAAATAGTAATAGCAAAACTAATAATAATAATAACAATAAGTATAATAACAAATACCATACTAATCAAAAACATATGTTCAAAGTCCTTTAGGCACAAACCAGTTCTTAATTGCAAATAATAGGAATGCCTAGCCAAAATTAACATTCTCATATGACCCTTTCTATCATGAACAAAACAATAAACAAACTCTACCTTAACCTTAGCCAGAATATCAAGCAATGATGAGACCTTAATTTAGATCATCCACTAATTATATTCCTAGTGGTCCCACTCAGTTACCTGTAGTTTCAGAAGAAAGAGATTCTTAATTAAACATTCCGTAGATGAATGTACCCTATGCATCAGCCATATCTATAAGTTCAGTTGGTATTTCGAGCATCGATGACATCTAAAGAAGGGATGGATAAAACAATACTTATACTGGTCCACGAAGGATGACTCAGAAGTAGACCAACACTATTACAAGTACTGTGAGTCCAGATATTTAGAAGAAGAAATCAATTTCTGGATCAAATTCAAGATCTTATTCTGCTTTGTCTTCTAGATAGAATCAACATTATAGTGATTTAGATAATGTGATATTTAGATATGATGTGAAAGACAATTTTGACATTGATTAGATAGGAATCTATTAGCAATTCAAGCCGATGAACAACTACGATTGTGTGGTCAATTAAATCAAGATCTAATCTAAGAAATTAATTAAATAGAAGAAAATAAAATGAAATTTATACAAAATTAAATTTTAATTAGATGTTCAAATTTCTTCTTAGGCCCTCATTATTGTTTTCCAAAAGAACAACCAAACTCAAGCATTTGATATAATCAAAAGAATTGGAGTTTATCATGGAAGCTCATAATGGACTATCAGCTCTTATAGTGCAAGAAGCAGGTTTTAAGGGCATTTGGGCTTCAGGATTATCAATGTCAGCATAATTGGGAGTAAGAGATTGTAATGAGGCTTCTTGGACTTAATTGTTGGAAGTCTTAGAATTCATGGCAGAAAGAACTACGATTCCAATTTTAATGGATGGTGATACAGGATTTGGAAATTACAATAATGCAAGAAGATTAGTGAGAAAATTGGAAGAAAGAGGAATTGCAGGAGTGTGTTTTGAAGATAAGATCTTCCCCAAAAGAAACTCATTAGGTGATGGGGCCTAAGAATTGGCAAACATTTAGGAATTTTCAAATAAGATTAAGGTTATGAATTTCCTTTATTTTTAGGCATGCAAAGACCATTAGAGGGATAAAGACTTTTAGATAGTGGCTAGATGTGAAGCATTCATTGCTGGATGGGGTTTGGAGAATGCCTTAGAGAGATGCGAAGCTTACAGAAAGGCTGGGGTTGATGCTGTTTTGATTCACAGTAAGAAAAGTGATTTTACAGAAATCGAGTAATTTTTAAAGGCTTGGAATAATCGATTGCCAGTTGTGTTGGTTCCAACAAATTATTACAAGACTCCAACTGAGGAATTTAGAAAAAACAGTAAGGATGTGGCATTGATTTGTAGATGTAAGTTTAGCAATATGGGCTAATCACAATTTAAGGGCAAGTATAAAGGCCATGCAAGAGACAAGCAAACAAATTTTTGAGAGACAAAATTTATTGGGATTGGATTAGATAGCAAGTGTTAAGGAGGTGTTCAGATTGTAAAATGAGAAAGGGTTAGAGGAGGATGACAAGAAATATTTATGATATAGTATTATTATTAAATGTTTTAATGAATTTCGTATATATATATTAAATAAATTGCGATAAGCAGAACATATAAAATAAATTATAATATTATGTTGATGGCATCAATCAGACTTTGCTTTATTAGGAAATTTAAAGATATTTGAATAAATATTTGATAATAGTTTCTGCCATATTTTTATTTGTATTGATGGAATGTAAACTAGGTAAATAGCTCTAAAAGAGTTTGATCATTAAATTTAGATGGCTACTGAGTTCAGGAATAATCAAATGAATTTATTTCATTCTATAGTTTTTCAAGATATCCACTTCTTTCAGTTTGCAAGGACATCCTTTGGGATAATTATCATCAAAACTGTGATATTTAGAGTGACCATGAGGAGGAGCTTATGTTAATAAAATAACTATTTTCTGAGAATTTTTAGTGGACCAAGACAATTATGATTATTCATGCAGTCCATCAAGCACAGCATTAGGATAATCAGATATGGCAGTGGCCTTTTTTGGTTTGACATCCTTAAGTTTTGATAGTAGAGTAGCAGAATCTGTGAAATCACTAAGAATGAATGTTGGAGAGGAGATTTCCTTATGAGGATGATGATCATGATACAAAATGATTGCGAATTTGGTCTTGCCTGAATTAAATTCTCCCTTGATACTATTACACATAGACAACAATTTGATTGCGATTTGGATATTCTGTTCATCTGTCCAATCGACAATCAAAGCAATATTGATTGATTTAATTTAATGAGAATTGTAGCATTCAAATTTGTGATTCATAATACTCATACCTTTATCATGCCATGCCAAATAATTACAGAATTTGTTGCATGTCTAACATTTGGCATTGCATTTTGAGATCTCCATTCTTTTACTACCTCTGACTGGTTATTCCCAGCCTAGAATTTCCCAAAACTATTTGCAGAGAACATGATCTAGGTTATCTGAAACATGGACAGCCTTGTAATATCTGGAAGACTTATTTAGTTGTTGTTGATAACAAAGAAACTCATCAACACATTCTACTGCATGGCTATGTCCTCTACCTAGTCGAATACAGTATTCATCACATGTTTCAGGTCTACAATACTAGATATTTTCATCCTTCTCATCCAACTTAAAGCATGATTATTAAGGCTCAATCACATTATGATATATAGTATGATGAAGGTTTGTGTGACCAGATTCTAAATAACAATACGCTTTACATCCAGGACATTGTTAATCACATAAGTGTTTCCTATTTGAACAAGCATGTCCTAAATCATGGCTGTTTTCCCCTATTGGAATTAATTTAAAACACTTTTCTTTCCTTCTGACCTACTCATAAGTAGTCTATCCATATAAGGAACCTGCATTAGACTTCCACATTTTCACTCTCTTCACATAACCATCTACTGTGCAAATCCCAGGCAAATTGCATAATTTATCACATTAATGATGACAATTGCAAAAGTGCTCATTCTCTAATTCATGAGAGTGTTACTTTGAACACTGTCTTTAACAACCCAATGAACATGATTTATTGCAATATCTCAAATTGCACATATGTTTATGTTCCACAAAAGGATCTTGAGTACATTACTCTGCACAATATAGGCAAGTCTCTTAACATACATGTTTACTATAACAATAATGCAATGAATTATTGGAATGACCATTCCTCAGTATACATTGATTCTAACATAATATGCATTCTTTATCACATTAATCATCATTTAAACTTTTAGAAAAATGCTCTCCAAAATGGGATTGTAATAATTCACAGTTTTTCTCTTCACATAAATGAGTCTCACTCCAACAGATATGTTACTTATTAAATTACTAAATCTACTCTTATTCATTATTTACACTCTCCTATAACTCTATCATATTTTTTAATTTCTTGATCCTTCCTTCTACATTATATATCTTCTATTGTATTTCCTTCAAAGCTGTCGCCCTCTAAACCATAGTACGATCTCCCTTAATCCTGGATAGACTTACCTACAATTCTTATAAACTTAGTCTTTCTGCTGCCTCAAATTACTCCAAATCTGCTCCATCTTCTAAATCTAATTGTTTCTAGATCATTTGAATCTTCGATTTCTTTTTCTAAATAATAGCTCTCACCTTCTCAATCTTAATTCCATTCTTGCTTAAATGTCCATTATATTGAGTACATAATGCATAACACTTACTACATGTTTATCCACATAACTTATAAATATGTAAATGCTATTTTAACTCATTTTCACAATCTAATAAGATATTCTACTTCATATCTCTATCTAACTCATATATTGGGAGTAATCTTTATTCTATCTCCTTTGATATAATACTAATGATATAACTAATTCTTTTATTTGTAAATGACTAAATCAACTTATCCACCTTCGTAAACTTTTGCATAAAACCAGCGTCCTATTCATGATTATCTCTTAAGATATTTTATGCTTACTCCAACAACTAGCTGAAATTATCTTCAATCGTCTATGTTAATACTATTTATTATGATATATTGTTGGCATCCTCCTTCTTAATTATATATTGAGGCAATTCCAACCAATAGATATTTGATTATTGTTTTAACTTATGTATTTAATAGTTCAACTCATAATCCTAAACATTTCTAGTGTCTTTTACAGACAACTATAGTAAGGTGATCTTCATTGATGTAAATAGTGACTAAGCATCCTACCATCTAACAGTATTTTTTGCATTTTCTAGTATTTACTCTCTGATTTGATTTACATCTCTATCAAACTATTCTAATTCAAAATAACTCATTAGTTGAGCACTCACTCCATTCTTCAACAATTACTTAAGCAATTCATTATTAGATGAATTAAGTATGGAATCCATTTGACCATCTAATTCCAATTGAGCATTTTATGAACTTGCTTGGTAAATGTCTCTCACCAAAATCATTAGTCTACTTTTGAATAATTGATTGCCTTTCAATCTAGTATTTGCTTCTATTAAATTATCAAAGAGCTCATTCAAATGTCTATCATAAGAAGAACATTGGTTGAATATTGTCAAATCACTTATTGCTGTTAGAAAAGACAATAGAGTTATTTCCTCTACATTATTTCTCCTTTATCCAAACAATCCTTCACAATCCAATATTAGAAATTGATGTCCTTACAATTAAATTTAACTACACCAAATCCCATCTGTACACCTAGCTGATGAAACTCCAAATCTAATACCAAATATTTAATTTAGCAAATAACTCTTACCGCCAGATTGCTTACCCAAAATACTCACTACATAAATAGGCTTCTTGTAATCATCTAACAATTCCTCTATCATTCCAAAGGATATCTATTTCAACTATCTATCAATCTAAATACAATCAAAATTTTAATTTAATTTATTCAATCCGTCACTTAACACTATCAATCTCTTAAATTCAAATGTGCATAATTAGATTGGCACTCTTGATGACAATACATTAAGCAACGCTCTTGAATTTACACTTTGTATCTCAAACACTTCCTATATATGTAATGTTGAATATTTCTACAATTGAATTTTGTAAAAACAATCCTAAATAATTTCTCCGCATTTTTATGAGCAATAAAAGTTACTTAGAGTATCAACAACATCTAACATGCTTGAGTTCTTGCCATACACTACAAAAGATTATTTGATTAAGTCCAAAATATAATTGGAGGATTGCATATGATAGTTCTGATTGCCAGTCAATTTACTCTTTTTATTAAAGTTTTCCAATTGATAGAGTTCCTATTCATCTTCATTTTTAGACAAAAGGATAAAACTATCATATTGATCACTAAATATGTAAATCTAATCTATTTAATATATTGATCTAAATTATATTGATGAAATTCTTGTATTATTAAAATCATATATATCTACTGATTGCAGTTTAAATAATAGGTAAAACTTGCCTGATCCACATACGATTAAGTTGTAGTAATCAGCATCAAATTCCTTTTCATAGACAAATCCCTCCTCATCTTGATAACTCTACTATTATTGAGTAAATTCTTAATCATTGGCTGACCATTTGTAGACTTTCTTATCATCTGACAACAATAAAAAACATTCATACTCCTCAGAATAACTGTATTATATTATATAGATTGTCTCTTCCAATTCTATCACTCTTTCTGTGTCTATACATTCCTTATCCTTATTCAACGTGGAAATCACAATCCTCTTAGGCAAATTAAACTAATATAAGGTTTATTACTCTAAGGCATAATAAAAATAAGGATTATTTAAGTCAGTGTAAATTACAACCAAGACAGGCTTCCTGTTTTCTTATAATAGATATACATGATAACAATTTTTCCTAGATTCAACCATGATACATTTCATTATCAATAGATAGTCACTCTACTTTCCTTCATTTAAATTATACAATTAAAAGAAGTCAATCAATTAATAACTATGATAATTTTATTATTAGAATTTAGTTTCCTTCTCCTTTGAAATGTTCAAGTCTTTGTCCAAAAATTCAATCTTCTTAAATGTATTGTCCATGTTTCTAAAAATCTTAAATCTCTATAGTTTCATCTCCACAATGAATTCTTGACCTACTCCTTGTTCTATCTCAATCTTCTCCATTATCCACTTAATCTTTCTGTTCACAAAGTCCTGCATCTTTGAAAACTCTCTATTGATATACTTAATCACAATTCTGATCAATTTTGCTAATAATTCCTTTGATTTCATTCGAATGTTGGATGTCTTGACCTCTTTGATCAATTCCGGACCCTTCAGCACTTCAGTATTATCTTTGAATGAGTTGAGTTTTCTAAAAGCATGATTTAAGAAGAATTTAACCAATTTTAAAAAGTCGAACTCTTAAGGTGAAAACTTCAACTGCAATTATTCATATAAACCAGTCTCAACACTATCTTTGAAATGCGAGAAATAATGAGTCATAGAAAACACCACATCTTTATTTATTTTTTAAACATATTTTCTTTCTAAGATTGGATTCGGGAATTCTAATTCCTCGTTTAATCTCCCAAACAACATGATGTTCTTCACTTAATCTTAATAATAGATTTCCACTAATTTAGAATATTCCTCCTATTTAAGATCAAAAAATAGTATAGAGTTCTATGAATTCTTATAATACAAGTTATAGTTTTAGAATTGTTTTATGGCTAATTTCTACTATACTTGAACACAGCGACAACTATTTGAATCAATTTCTTCTGATTAATAATTCTACATTTTGTTCCTTAAGAGTTGACTATCCTTAATTGGAATCCATTTCTGAAGTATTTTCTCAGTTGGTAAGATAATTATGTTTTAGCATAAATCAATTAAAATTCTATTTCAAATTAATTATATACCTAAATAAAGTAGTTTCTACTGATTCCACAACTTAATCAACCTTTTTATTCTCAGGTATTAGATAACAGAACACTAATAAACTATCCAATTTAATCATCCCAATGCAGGCTTAAGTATGATTTTATAGTTCAACATCTAATTAAAGATTAACATTGTATCTTGTTGTCACATAATTTATTATTGTTTCTTAGTATCCGTAGAGTCCAAGAATGTTTAGGGTTTTATCTTGATCAGACTTTAATTAATTTAATAGTTATTTAATGTTGGATTTTATTTGAATCTTATCCTCGCTATACTCTTCAGTAAGATCTTTTTAAATTGTAAATGCCGTCTCAAAGTAAAAGGGCTGAGAGTTCATGACTAAATAAATTCAGGATTTGATAATAATATTGGAAAATAAAAAAAATGTAGATTTGATTAATTCCTGATAAAAATTAGACATGATTATTTCTGTAAATATAATAATATTTATTTTATAAATATGGGATATTAAGCGTATTCACCTCCAATCGATACAAAGCATTATAGTAATTTGGCGATCGTACTAACCTTTATTGGATTCTGTTTCCTATCGTATTTTGTCATGTACAGCCATTTAATTACCTTAGATACCAAATTACATAGAATAAATAATAAAGATCATTGACTAAAGAATTATCAGTAGGATTATTTGCTTCATTATTTTTATCCTCTGGAACATTGTTTAGTTTTTTAGCATTAGGATTGTATTTTTGAATGAAAATTATATATACAATTTAATATAGATTTCAATTATTCAGATGCCTTCAAAGTCCCATCCCGATAATTAATTGTTTTCTTCTTATTATTAACCAACCTAATCAAAATCAATAATATTATTATCCAAAGGTGTTTCTTCCTTCTAAATAGCCTATTTTATGGCTTGATCAGTGTTGATTTATACTAACACATCATTCAAATCATCATCAAATTATATATCTGGTGTATCTTAATCATTATCATCTTTTTATTTTTATTAGTCTTATAAGTCTTACATTTTAATCAATTGAGTTTATTAAGTTCTGGTTTATCCTTACAACTCAAAGTTAAGATCTGATAATTTTAAAGATAGTATATTTTCCTTCTTTGTACTGTCATCTTCTATCTAACTCTCTCCCTCTAAATATATGTTTTACTATTAAATTTCGTTATTATTATTTTCAATAGACTCATTTGCTGGTTCTTCTGATAACAATTCTTAATCCTTTGCATTTTAATAATCAACTCCTTATTCATCATTATTATTATTCACACTATTATTCTCATCTGCATACTCACTTTTAGCCTCACAATCATTGGTTTCATCTATAATTTTTTTATCAAAAAATTTATTATTATTATTTTAATTCTCTAAATGAGATTTCTAATACTTAATAAGTTATTTTAATTATTCTGAATCTACTTGGTGTTGTAATTACATTTCTCTAGATTAAGATTGGAGTAGCTAAAATTCAGTCTATTATAAGGATAAAATCTTATGAAATTATTATTTTTCTTAAAGTAATTAATATTAAGAATGTGTCAACTATTTTATTAACTTGAGATTTGACTAATTTAGTCTTTCCATTTCTTCAAGTTCTTTTCTTTAACCTATAAATACTTATAATTATTCCAAGATTTAATTGTTAAAATTATGTATCCTATTAAATTGAAATTTGAAAGATTATTTAATCTCAATTAATTGGTTTATTGATGATTTTATTTAATTTATCTTCTTCCTACAATTTTATTTCAAATTTATATATTTCATCCGAAAATTCTCTTTTTAAATATGATTTTATTGTAATTATTATATCAGATGAACAATTTTTTATTCTAAATCATTTTATTTAACTTTTTGTTCTTTAATTATATTGCTAGAATTAATAGATAGTGCCTAATTTTCTTAAATTAATTTCATAATAATGTCTTAGTGATTATCACTTTAATCAATAACACTTGATAATTTAAATAATTGTTGGGTTTCTAATAATTTCTTTTCGAATTCGTTTCTTTGAACCACAAATTAGTTTACATTTTATTCATATTCAGCTAATTTTTATCTTAAATTAAGTTCATCACGAACTTTTTGTTATGCAATCCTTTATACTAATTCATTTCTAAGTCATATTTACAAATTACTTTTCAATTTCAAAAAGTCTTTGCATATCAATAACTTATTAGACACTAGCAAACAATTTATTTCTTTAATCAACAAAATTTGGATGATTGGTAACATTCTAGTTATCAACTCCAAAAAAACCATAAAAATTTTATTCTAAATTTTAAGAATTATTTTCTTCTACATTTTCATTCACTTATTAAAATGCATTTGCCTGATTATTTTGTTTATTCAATTTTGATTGTTCTTTTGGAGATTACTATAATCGTTTATTATTCTAAACATTGTCTCTAAAATTTTATTATTTATTACAATGAATCAAATTTCTATTCTGATTTACATTCAATGTCTGTAATGTTTAAACCTTATTTGGTCTAATCGGAACTTTCAAATTATTAGATTGCTTAATCAAGATTAGTTAAATTCATTATAAAAATATTAAATTTACAAAATTACGTTATAATAAGTAATTTGCCTAAAGAATATGATTATTTTTTATCTTCAAATTAATCTATTGCATATTCTTCCCATTAGGTGTTGATTATTGTGACAAATAAGTGAATCAGTAAATATTATGAATAAACTTAGAAATTTGATATTAATTATAAATTATTGATATCATACTCAAACAGATTGTATTAAACTACTTAATAACTCTTATTGTTATTGATTTAATAATTATTGAATTGGCAATTACTATTAGACAATCGGATTGCTATAATAGGTTTTGAATTAGGCACTAAACAATTTATCTTCATCATTCAGTATTTTATCAGTAGTCTTTTATTTTAATATGTAATATTACATTCCTAGCAATAACAGGTTTCAAAGGTTGGAATCCAGAACTTGATGTCACTTCTCTATCAGTTACTCTTCCCATAAATTTAAGTGGATTTCTTTTTTTGAGTGTGATGTTTTCAACCATTGCCTAGAAGACAAGATTCCATGATTATTAAGTCAAGAATCTAAAGTATAAATATGAATAATATACGATCCAGAAAACAATATAGCAATTAACATAGTGAATATTAATTTTCTCTCATTCCTTTAAGAAATAGATTTTATAATGCCTAACTCATTTATTAAAAAGCTCTCGAGTAATTGAGGAGATATCTTAGAGCATTCGTTGACAAGCACTTCTACTCCATAAGATGTAAAGACATGAGCTAATAGTAGAAATACTTCTTTATTGATCAATCTTTAACTCAAATGGGTTGCCTTTGATTTTGAAGATATTTACGGTTAGGTTTGCTATTGAATTTGGTATTACTCAAAAATGATAGTTAAAACTATATTTGTCCATTATGAATTAGATTTAATAAGGAATTTAGATAGTTCAGTGTACGATGGTGTACTGTGAGCTACAATCGATTTTAGAATTGCTTATAATTAAGGTGTTGGTAAATTAGTTCCTTAGAATCCAAATTAAAAGAATATGATATATGCTTGAAACAAGGAAGAGTTAGACTCATTCCAATTTTAAATTTCAAGGAAGTTCTGTAATAGATTTTGATAATAGGATGATGCATTAGTTTGGACCTACAAGAAGAGTGAATAAATTTGTAAGACAAAATTGGTTACATCTCCCTTGTTTTCTCTGAGCAATTCATCTAATTGATTCAAAATACTTTATTGTAATTAATTGGCAGCTTCAGAATTCTTGGCTGTAATACACACATCAACCACACTTGCTATTATCTCAAACACCAAATGAACATTCTAAAATTCATATTCCAACTTGATGTTCTTCAGTAGATCTTAGAGTAAATTGCATAATGCAGCAATTGCATTGAAAATCTCTGACTTCAATAAAGTAATCAGTGAATTAGCAAGTTTCAAACTATATGTTTCTAATTTCTATTATTATTTAATATTGTTATAGCAATCAGTCAGAATCAATTGCAAATATTGGGAAATGTTGACATTCTCAAAGTATAATTAATGATTAGCATAATTTTTGACATCCTATCTAACATTGATTAATGAATATGCTGTATAGCAAGCAATGTTTGATAAAGTAGTCTTCTTGCTTAATTATAGTTTTGACACTAGAGTAGCAAGAGTAGGTAATTCAACTTTATCAATCACATTTCTGAAATAGAATAAGTACCTGCAATAGAATGCTAATTAAATAGGAGTGAACTTAGATTCAACTGATTAATTCTACTATTGCATTTCAAATATCTATCCAAGTTTAGGCTTCAAACAGTGAGTATAAAAACCAAGAACATTTTCTTGTGATAAAATGATATCTATTGTTCCATCTTTTGAAGTAAATGAACTTGTACTGGCTTCAATAATTAAATTAATGAGAATTATTTCATTATCGATTCCATTCATTCCTGATTGAATGTAGGCCTAACTATTTAATAAATATGATATAAGTCATTACAGATATTCTTGAATGATGAGATTGACCTATTGATTAAAGTGTTTAGTAACTGTCTTGAAGAGTTCCACAGCTTAAGCCCTTCTCGATTCTAAGTCACTTTATTCGAAAAACTTCTCAATGAATTCTTATGGCTCATCTGAAAACATTCCGATTTCATCCTCTAATAATGAATATTAAGACTTAATTACTGGACAAAGACAGATTCCTTATAATTAGACTCTCTATTAGAATTTTGATGTTCTACTCAAAAAAGGCCTTCATGTCCTACCAAGCAATCAAGGTCTTGAAATATCTGAGAGCACATAAAACAATCTAAAATTTATTTGATTTACGCAACCTTGTCACTATCTCTTCCAGTGCTAGTCTAAGTGCAAACATTCCAGATTTCACTTGAAAACACTTGGATCAGATCTCCGAAATCATCGCGATATTTCATTGCATACAATAGAACGCATCTAAGGGCCTCACCCTTACATTTGAACAGGAATTGCTCAACTCCTTAGACTGGTTAGAGACGTAATACGACCTTCATAAATTCCATCCAGGATTGGAGATTATCTTCGAAATGGGGATGCAAGTCCTAGATAATTATTATTTTAAATTACTTAAAAATTTAAATTGTAAAACACTTTTAGTAATGTCTTCAGAATTTCATATGATAATTTGAGATTTTGAAGGGCTTCTATTTATTGTATCAATGATTTAGCCAACAATAATAAATTGTGATGAATTGTGTCGCATGTTATAATGATTTCTTCATAGAGAGGATCACTCCTTGATTGATAAACATATTTTTCAGTCAATTTGTATATGAGTTTCACTGTTTTGTATACATAATCTGGATGGGTTAGGAATTGATTTAAATCAGCCATAAGAGTAGGCCATTAAGTAGGAAAGTCTCTTGAAGCTACATAAACAATTGCATCTTTTAATTAATGAATCAATGGTGCTTCAGACACAATGTAAGCTCTGATTATGTGTTGTTTGATGGTTTACACTACAGTTTGTACGTATTGAGCTTAGTAGTCATCAAAATTACGATATTCCTTAAACCATAATTTTAATTCGATTGCCGCTCGAAGCCCTAGACTTATTTCGTAAGCTTGGAAATAATCAAATAACACTTTGGGATATTGTATATCACCTCTTATTTGTTATAACAGTTGCTCTCCTTGTCTTATTTTGTCATTAGTGCCCATATTAATGAGTTGGAATGCAGTGTTCAGATCATTCACTATATTTGAAGTGACAATCATAAATTTTAATTTAAAATATTTTCTTAAAACCATTATAGGGCATGGTATTTAAATGTATTAACCCAAGGAATCACGAAAATTATCAAATACAGAAATGAAAGAATGCCTTTAGATATCAAAATCTGAATTCCTTGAGTAAATCAATCTAGAATGTTCTGGTTGCATATCAGCCCTTAAAGATTTCATTACCCAAAAAAGGAAAGACTAGTTCATTAGCATAGACCAAGACATAAAATTAAATGATGATCTGATCAATTCTCAAAGGATATTCAAGACCTTTGCAAAATTATAAAGTTTTGGAGAATCAATAAAAACTATAATATCGAGTATTTTCAAAAAGTCAGCTCCTCAAAACAATAAGAAGAGGTGTTAATTGCACTCATTGAAGTAAAATACAGAAATCAACATCTAAGAACATGTTCATTATATATGCAATGAAATTGTGGACCAAAATGAAAATTGTATTATCTAAGATAGAGAATTTGATTATCATTTATAAGTAATCACAAATTAATTGGATTTAGAATTATTTGAAAACTAAAAAATTCTGTCCGTCTTGTAAAGAAAATATTTAGGCAACTTTAAAGCATTTTAAATTACAAGTCCCTTAACCTGACTGTGCATGCAGTATTATTTGTTTTATAAAATATGATCACTTGAAATGTGAAATCCATATTCCATATGATGTATTGATTATCTTATATTCTCAGCCTATCTTATTGAATGCATTATTGAACAAGGCGCAAATACAACCATTTTATTAGCATGCTTCAACAAAAGAGGATGCCTAAGAGGAATTACTAATTTGTATTGGACTATTAATAAAAGATAGGTTGTCATCTCTCTACAGAGAAAGACAAACTTAAGAAATTATTAAATATATTTTCTATCAATAAATAGGGGAAATATTCAAAAGAAGATTGGAAAATTATAGTAAAATAAAGGGAGAGCAGAAATCCTAATTGGAAGAGTTGGAGTAGTACTTAAAAAAAGTAGATGAATAGAAGGATAAATAGAAAAAGAAGAGATAATTGAAGAAGAAGAAGAGAAAGGAACAATAATTATGTACAGATGGATCAATTCTTACAAACTATCTACAAGAATCCTCTCGAAGATCTATTTCTCCCTCCATCAGTGAGAAAAATCTGTTGAAGTCTTTTGGTTGGTAAGGTAGCCCATCAGTTTCTCCGTAAACAAGAAAGGAATTAGAATTCTTATAAAAAGAACATTTATAAGAAATAAACAATAGACGAAAATAATTAAGAGAATAAACTAAACAATGTTGGTGTGAATGGTGTAACCATCATAAATAAAAATGAAAATTATTTTATACATATTTATAAGTGCAATTTAAATTCTATGATTACATTTTCTTTGAATTTAATATGTCGAATTTTAATAAAAAATATAATTATCAGTGTTTAATGGCTGTGCGCTTTTCAACAATGCCATCATATCTTAATACTAATTCTTTGTGTTATTCTTCTTCTACTTTCAATTCAATCAACTTCTTCTCCAATACATTTTCTAATTATGCAATCAACTATTCATATTCCTTCTACATTTACAGTATTTCATTATCAGTTTTCCTATTAACTTAATGGAGAATTTCTTGTCTAGTCTTATTACGAGCTTATTTTCTCCAACTAGTAAATATTTACCTTGGCACTCTCAATCTAAGTTATTCTAATTAATTATTACTTTGAATAATTAGCTGCAAAAATCTTCATCCTGCGAATATACAATTAGTATTTTGTTTATTGTCTGAGTGCTTAGAAGACTCTTTTTTATAAATTTTCCATATACAACCTTCTAGCTATTGAATATGAAATTCTCAATTTGTGATGAATATCGCCTTTTGTTTTTGTAAAATCTAATTTCAATTTGATTCATATACTCTTAAATAAGTTCTCAAGTATTTGTAATTGCTCTTATGTATCATTGTAACCATCATCGACCATGGTTAGATTTCCTGAATACATTTCTTCTGTGAATTTTCTAGTTTGTTCTAAGAATGCCTACACTGTCTTTTCTGACCATTCGTCCAATAGTTATTTGTTTTTCTTAGTATACTCATAGAGAACTTTAGTTTTTAGTTGAGTAGTGTCCATTAACGATTTAATTTAAAAACTAATTTTATAATATTATTTGGAAAATGAAATAATATATTAGAATATTCATTAATTAAGAATTATCATTATCCACATTCGAATTTGAATTCGCAGTTTTTAATTTCTGTCCCATCCTTATTTGTAGCAGTAGCATAAATACAAGTATTGCCAAACAGAAGTGTAACCTTAACGGTTTTATCCTCAACAGATTAGAGTGGTTTCCCAATATCAATACACAATTCCCCTAATTATTGAACTCCTTATTCGTCAACAAATTCTACTTCTCTCTTTTCAGTCACATAAAAGATTATTCTCATTATAGTTTATCTTGATCTCACTGGACAATATATTTTAGTGTGTACTTCATCACAACTAAAGAATGATATACATAATATACCCAACAGCATCCCCTTTTCTCACAAATGCATCAAATACATCTTCACTAAATTCTTCTCCTTCAATAATAACCTTCTTTTTTATTGGATGTCTCTCTGCATCAAAGGTTGTTAAAGTATTGATTCCATATGTCTTTTTGGCTATTCTACTTGTAATTGATCTTGGACTCAAACCAAATAGACATGCCCCTCTAATTACTGAAACCTAAGGGCGTCTAGGTACCAAAATTTGAATTGCATTATTCTCAAATCTTTTTATGATTTCTGATTTCAAAAATGGAGATTCACTGAATCCTCCAACCATAAAAATGAAATTCACCTTCTCCTTTTTCTGTTCAACTTATTACAAGAGTTGAGCAACTTTGTTTTTTATGTTTTCAAAGAGAGTCTAAAAGAATGATGCCATTAAAGCTGATGGAATTTCTACGTTTGAAAGACCTTTCAATTTAACTTAATATTCTGCAGCATGTCTTGAATTGTGTTCTTTAACTAATTGTGTTAATTTGGCAGTATTCAATTCTTCACCCAAATATGAGAATTTAATCATGCATCTTTCATCCTTATTCCCTTTAAACTTCCTCTTTAGAATTTCAAAATCTCTCAATATATCCAATCTTGCTATTGCATTCTATTAATAACATCGAAATAGTTTATCCCCCAGAAATTCTTTTAAGAATTCTTCAAAATAGAGATCTACATATTTTGATCCCCATTCACATCCTCCTGAAGATGGAATCAACTCATTGCATAAGAATTTCTCATTAGGTTCACATAATAACTTATGAACTGTGATATCCACTGTGCCACCTCCACAATCAAGTACCATAACCACAGAATTCTTGCCCATTTATTCTTTTAGTGTATGTTCAGCATCTTCTCTGCATTATATTGATGCACCTTCTGGTTCTAAACACAATAATAAATTAGGAGAATTAAGATTTTCTACAATCCCTGCTTCCACTGCTGCTTTTCTCATAAATTGTTTATGTTCTTCACTCCATAATGCAGGAACTGTCAACACCCATCTAATTTTAGTAGATATCACCTTCCCCACTTGCTCCTTTAATTTTTATATTGCTTTATTGCTTATGTATTTCAGAGTTTCCTTGATCAATAACATTAAAGGCAACTCTCTATTATCAAGTGACCTTGCTTGATTGTGCATATGATATAAATGCATTTTATACTAATGATTTTATATGTTAAATTACATTTTAAAACAGATATGCTGAATCACCATCATCTAATATACTGGCATATTTTTAAAGAGCTTGTGATCCGAATTCAATAAATTAACCATTGTTATCAAATAAAATGGCTGTTGGGGTTTTTTGATCATCTGAATCATCGCAAGGATTAAATACCTCAATTCTTGGTTTGCCCTCCTTATCCAAAACTTTTGGAGCTAATCCAAATCTAAATTAACTTTATTTATACCCTGATGCTCCTGTCCCAAAATCTATTGCAATTACATGAGTGAATGCTGTATCGTCCTTTAATAAGGCCATTGTTATTAACTGCTTTCTTTATTTAAATTTAAAATATATAATATACTTTTTAACAGCATCATTTAAAAATGAAGAATAATTATGTCAAAGAGAATTTCTCAAGACCTCCTGACTACTTGGATGGGACGCAGGATGAATTAAAGAGCAAAATTAAGATTCTAATGAATAAATTGCAAATCACTAAGAAAGAAAAAGAGATTTTGACTAAAGAAAATCAAAGTCTGCAACAAGAAATATTACAGATGCAATCGAATCTTAGATGCATGGTTTCTGGGTTTGCAAATACAAGCATCACATTTCCGATGGCAAATGAATTAACCAACTCCATTGCAGAATTTTACAAATGCGAATGTTTTGACATTTTTTTTGATGTTCTTACTCAAGAATTAAACATGCAAGGAATTGTCTATTTTTTCTAAACTGCCATGATGAGAATAGATAAAATAATTAATGATTATTTTTCACCCTTATTCAAAAATATCATTGACGTAATTTTATTTATTGTATCAATTAAGGTTGGTTGTTTAAATACTATCGAAGGACCAATCCTCAATGTTTTGAGAAAGTCATTTCAAAGTAATTACAAATAAATTTATGAGAAATGTATGCTTAATCTAAGTATTGTAAAATAAGATCTGCAAAATACTCTAAAATTAAAAAATGTGGATATTATTGAACAATTTTTAAGTATTACCTCAATTTAATACCGTTAGACAAGTTGTCAGAAATTATGTTTAACTGTTTCATTAGTGATCCTTCTCTATATTTCGATATTTAATCTATTGGACAAAGACAATAATTTAATTAAACAAAAAATGATCCAATTGATGGATTTCTAAAAAATAAGGAGGAATGCATTATCTTAATGCCAGGAGTATATAAACATTAGGAATAAATGGCTAAGTCTTTAGTACTTTCATATTCCTATTAATTAGAAAATAACTGAGATTTATATATAAATATATCTTAATAATTAGATATCTCATTTTATATGTTCTAGCCATCTTCGTTAAGACTCTATAAGCATTTTTTCTAATTTTTGATTAATTGAAATGCTTTTCTTAATTGTAAGTCTTACAATGTATCCAAACAACTTTTAGTTGAAGCAAACCTGGAAAAATGCTCAGAAACCAATTATTTATTTGAGAAATAGAATGATTCTGCCATTTAACTAAGAACTAAATATGAAAGGATATAATAGAATACTTTATATTCTAAAATATTTTTTGTGCTGACTCCATAGCTATTTTTAGTTTAAGTTTCTATATTTGAATTAATAAGTATGATGATCAGTATTCTCTTTGAAAATACTATATTTTCAAGAGATTCTCTGTAATTAATGTTTAATGTTATGTTATTATACTTGCCGTATGACAGAATAATTTGAATAAAAAGAAAATTAATTGCATCCAATAGCTATATACTATTTTAGACAGATGAGAGTTTCAACGGTTACAATAATTTTGAATTGAGTATGAATTAATGATTGATCAGCATGATTTCCAGGTTATCATTTATTCTATAATTTGTCCAAAATCAAGAAATATCATAAGATGTTTACATTATTAATTTTATTATATTTTTAACGGAATGAATAAAGAAAATAACAATACTATTCTCACTTAGAATTAAATGGGTAGAAAAACGATGAAAATAAACACAAATGACATGGACTAATTTGTCAATTCAAGAATTGTTCAATTATAAAAATAATTATTAGATAAAGAATTAGAAATTGAAAATTTATCCAAATTAAACTAAGATCCCAAAAATTTGACTTCAAATAAATACCGATTATTAGAAATCAAGTAGTCGACCCTTATTAGCGAGAATTAATAAATGAAGACTCAATTATAACAATACGAATCCTTGAATAAGACATTATAAAATAAATGTGATTAACTATAAGCAAAGATTGAATAATAAAGTGCTGTTTTAGAAGAGACTTAAAAACATTTGGAATAAGAAAGGTAATCAAAGTACAGTATGCAATTTTACTAATCATCCAATCATATGGATGTCTAATAAGAGAAGATATTAATCAAAACTCAATTAGACAGCCTCAGAAGAGAAAAAAGTTAATTGATCTCAAAGGTTAAAGAACTAGAAAATTCTTTATAATTACGTGAATTCAATACTAATTCAAATTGCTCAGAACTATCCTAATTGAAGCAATAATTACAATAGTAAATTCAAAAGTCATCAGAATATATTGAAAAGACACATACTTTGGAAGTTAAAAATACATTATTGGAAGCCCAAAGCAAATCCAGTCATTCTCATAATGATGAATTGAGAAATTTAAGATCTTAAGTGATCTAATTATAAAAAGATAAGAATTCTCATCTTGAAATATAATAAGACTTAGAAAGCAAACTAAGATTATAAACAGAGCATGTTTTAAAATTATAAAATCTATTGAATGACAAAACTAAATAATTAGTCAAATATTAAGAAAGATTAAGTTAAGTTGAATCCATAGAAGAAGATAATTCAATGTTACAATAGGATTTAGAGAAAATTACTAATTCAATGGAAGAAATTCAATTAGAAAATCAAAGAATTGTTAAATTTTAATAACAAAAAATTGATCAATTAAAAAGGGAACTCTCCTAAACTGATTTTATTAGAGAAGAGAATAATAGAAAGTAAGAAGAAATTGCATAATTGAAATATTAAATTGAAAGGAAAACAGGGGAGTAAGAAAAAGAAAAAGTATAACTTGAAGAAGTAAATAATTATAATAAATTTTAGCTATTATAATTAAAAGAATCCTCAAAACAATGGACCTAAGAAAAAGAGAATTATTAAAAATAAATTAGTCTATTAACTGATGAACTTGATAAAATTGCAAAGCAACAATGTGATTAATTAAGAATTTAAGTGGAAACCTAAATTCAAATGAAATTTTCAACTGAGAAAGTGTAGTTAGAAAATCACATTTGGTAATTAAGTTCACAAATTAATGATCAGTAAGCATCATTAGAATAATATGCTACCAAATTTGGTTAATTAAATATTGAGAATGACCAATTAAGGGAACAATTAAATGAAAAATAAATAACTTAAAAAACAGTAATAGTACTAGAAGGCTAGTTAAGAAATTCTTGTAATGAACTTGAGAAATTGAAAAATATGTTCACTCAAAGAAGTCAAGAACTCGAACTGGCTAGAAATAAGATTTTATCTCTAGAAAGTTGTGCTAATTACGCTTAAGAGTTAGAGAGGAAGGTTTCAACTTTAATGTAAGATAACTAAAGATTAAATTCAATTATAATGGATAGGTGTAAAAATAATTGGTGAAAATGTGTATAAGTATTAAATAATTCACTTTTAAATAAATAAATATAATTATTATTATAATCTTAAGACAAAATTTATAGTTAAAAAAGAGAATAAATTAAATTATGGTTCTTTTAAAAGTGGTTTAAAATAGCATTTGTTATTTATGTGTTGAGTAATTTGATTTTATACTCTCACCTATTGATTGTTTCACAAAATTATAGTTAAAGATGCTTATTTTATGAATATTCCTGACCGTAGAATCACTTGAATTGTTGAAGCAATTTTGAAATGATTTCAAATTTTAAACATAAAATTTTATAGAATATTTTCCTAAGAACTAAAAATGATAATAATAATAAATGTGATATAGAATATTTAATTAAATCATGTATATAAATTCTCGCATTCATCTATTAGGTACTTTAGGTCGATAGTTTCACTAAAATAATCAACATTTTAGTTTACTTGTATAATTTTTTAACAATATCTAAATCAGCAACGAAGTTCGCTTTGGACTTCAACAAAATTTTTAATTATTTTCTATCCTTAATAAATTTGGAATGATTGGCATTTTGAGTGAATAACAAAATTGGAAAATAAAACAATTATTATTCTTAATTAAGCTCTAAGGATTTATTTCTTTAGACAAGGGTATTGGCTGCCTTGATTTTGCAAACAATTTCTGCCAATTATTTTTTTTTGAGTTCAACAGTTTTTTACATAGTAGTCTAGTTAATATAAAGGTGGAGTTACAAGTTATTCCTTTTGAAATGATTTTTCCTGTAATATATTCTTTCCTAATACCAAAGTGTCAAAGTCGGCTTTAACCTTTTTACCTTCTTTTTTTAAGACTCTAGAGGCAATCATTACATTAAGTGCATCATACACTCTTCTTTTTATATTCTACTCATCTTTTGACTTTGAAATTAATTTTATAATACATTATCACAATCTGAAATTCTACCTTCTTCTTAAATCAATTCTTAAATAAGTCTTTCTGCGACATCCTTGTAGGACGTGGATTTGAATTCGAAGACTATTTGTTTAACTTTGATTGACAAATGTTTTAGTCCTACAGTTAAAAAATCATTTTAAGTACCTTTTTAGGATTTGAGGGGTTCTTTTTAAGATTCATAGTTTGGCATTTTTAATTGTTATTAATCGTGACAAGATCTATGAAATGATAAAATAGAGAGATACCTTTTTTGTGGTAGGATTGCAGGAGGAGCGAGTTTTTTGAGATTTGAAAATTTGGATGGTTTCACTATGATTTATTGGGAAAATGCTTATTAAACGGGTAGATTGTCGAACATCATCTCCAATGGCTGTGGTTCAAAGGGCAATTGGGAATAGATTTTGTCGGATCGATTATTGATTTCAAAAGGGTTATTAGGGAGAAACAGATGTTTTTGAGAAATGCTAACGAATTAGGACTCATGAAGCATTTATGAAGGGTTTGGAATGACAGGAGGATCATATGATCTAGAGTTAACATTATGATTAGTTATCATTATATATTTGTTTAATTTGAGTTATTACCCAATCCGAACTCCTTCAATTATTCATTTAATTCAGCTTCCTAGAGAAAGTAGATACACAATCATACTTATTCCAACAACTATTCGTATTGTCCTAGCTTGCTTAAGAAATCGTTGATTGCCTATTGTTTGACTTGTAAATTCTATTTTAGCTTCACCATATAATCAGCCACAGCAACTTGATTTTGATCCAAAGAATTTAATAGAATCATATCCTAGTGATGATAATAAACTTTGTATTACAGATTTGCATATCTCAACCATTACATCGATATGATCTCTATGGAACACAATTATCTCATCTTCTTCTTGTAATACTTTGTTCACTAGCTCTTAATGTTATTAGGACAATAATTAGTTTCTTTATTCCTATATCTCCTATTCTGGATCCACTTCCTCCAACAATAGGTTGTCTCCATCCTCGCCTTGAAAATCATCATTAACAAATGGATCTTATTATTACTAATTTAAATTGTTATCCAAGTAATGTTGCATAAAATTGTTCGGTTATTGAGGAATTGGGTTCATTCCAGGAATTAAGGGTTGTTACTTTGCATAATACTGATTGTTGTTGATATAGGTTTGTTGAGGGTATTGCTAGAACATTTATTGTTAAGGGAATTGGTTTTGTTATTGCTGGTATAACATTTGGTTTTGCTGGACAGCATTTTATTTCTGTAAATTGCTATACATCAATGGTTGTGGCTAAGGTTATGGATTTATGAATTGCTATAGATTTGGTTATTGCTATTATTAATAAATATTAGGTTATTATGGGACCATCATTGGCTATTATTACATGAAGAATTGTTGATTTGGTAATTGTGTTTATGATGATGATTACTATTGTTGCTAGGCTTGATTAGGTTAAGTGCTTTTGGATTTTGGAAGATTAGGAGGTAATTGTTATTGTTATTGTTATTATTATTATTATGGTTATGGTGATGGTTATTTAGCATACGGATTAGTGAATTATTAATTGTATTATTATTATTATTATTATTATTATTATTATTATTATTATTATTATTATTGCATTTATTATTATGAATTAGCTGATAATGTTCTGACTGGTTGTTATTGTAGTGGTTAAGGAGGCAATTGTTATTGTTATTATTATTATTATTACTATTAAGCATATTGAAATTATTGTGAGTACTGCTATGAAGAAGTCATGTTATTATATTATTGATATTTCTGATTGTTCATCTGAGTCAATCCACCTTAAGAACCTTGGGGTCCACTATATAAATCATCTCCTTCTTCGTCTTCAGAATCAGGATTTTTATATTCTTTACGAATAACATTTGTATCTAAAGTAATAAAAATAAAGTAGAACCTGTTCTGGCTAACATCAATTCTCGATTGAGTGCATCTCCTCCTGATTTCTATTCTTATGGTTTCTTCAATTCTTTGACTCTGTCTGCATATCTTAATGTGTTTAGTGTATGTTCACTATTAGCACTACTGGGTGAAATGTTACCAATCATGACAGTTCTACAATTGCCGATCAAACTATCTTTGAGTACTAGAGTAAGTTTGCTGCCTCTGAATGGAGTGTGATTCTTATTGAGATCCAAAGCTCGAATGCACTCTTTCAAAGCCAAGAGAGATTTATTAATTTCAGCTCCATCGACTCTAGTGGTCTTATCTTGGTCTCTAACATCAGCTCCTCTTTCACTACCAGCCAAATCAATAAATGAGAGTTTGCCATGAACTAGCTTGCCTTACTTTAAATTAATTTATAGTAAGGCATGAGATCTTGAGGATTCGGAATTTGCAGAGTTTTGCGAAGTAACTCTGGAGTTCTATCCATGTTGTATGATTTGCATGAGTTGCTGGACATTTTGAATTTTTTTTTCAGTTAATGCTTTGATTTAAACATTACCTTTGGCATCCTCCTGGGCAGCCAATTAGGTTCTATCATTTAAGAGATCAAACAATTTGCCACAGTAGATTTCATAAAATGAAATGGTCACGTATAAATTGCCATACTCTGGCTAATTGGATAATAAGGATGCTAATTACTCTTTGTAATATGTTGAACAGGTCATAACTAGCCATCAGATAGAGTCCTGGAACATTGGCTTCAGGGTCACCAAGCATCGTGAATGTTTTACCACTGCCTGTTTATCCATATGCAAAACAAGTGCACTTTGCTTTATTGAAAGCTGCTTCGATTATTGGACGCACTGCAGTAGCATAAACTCCCTCATTATTTACACTCTCATCAAATGCTAAGTCGAAATTGAAGTGATGCTATTCAACATACTTGGTCAGATCAACTTTCTGCCTAAAAAAGAGAAAGTATATTGAATTTCAAAATGCATACTTGATCTCGCTCAACAAGACTGTAGCTTAATCCTTCACTTGCACAATATCCTAATCACCACGCGCAAGCTCTTTCTTTCCCAGTGGTCTCTTTCTGATTACGACTGTTATTTTGGGTCCCTCCATTAATTAATGTAAATACAAAAAGATCTCAAATCGAGAATACAAAAATACTACAAAAACCCAATATTAAATAAGTCGATTTGGCAAGAGAAATAAGCATCCATCACACTACTCCTATCCTCTGTCTGTATAACAAAAAGCAAGCACAAAAAACAGGGCATCTCTAATTTTCAAAGTACATGAATTGAAGAGTTATTGTAAAGATGGATAACACTTCCATGTCAACAAAGGCTAAGGAGTGGGTACTTGTTTATTCAGACATCCTGATAGCAGACAGTAACATTTCTACTTAATATTCAAGTGTCCCATGACACAGAAAGACCTGTCTAAAATATCTCTAAATTTCACATCCTAAGAAATCAATATCTAATTTCCATTAAAATAATGAAGGCAAGAAATCCTTATGCTTTAGACTCAAGAGTAATAAAAAAACAAACCAATTTTTCATTGTGATAAGCATTCAATCAATCTCTATCTGAGTCACTTATAACATAATAAGACTTAAGATATTTCAATTGAGCCATCAAAACAGTGATGCAATTACTATTGATTTCAATTAGATGGCGACAAATCTACAAAACCTTTTTTTGGAATCATATGATTACTCAAATCATTGCTAATTGCTTTCAGTTATTGAGTTCGTAATTTGGACTAAAATAAAGGAGCAAGTTAAAAATTATAGAGACTATAGTATTACCTTACTAAGAATCAGATGTTGAAGAACTTAGTGTTGATTAAGAGTTGAGAACATTCATTTCAAGGATTAATTGGAATGGCATATGAACAATACTACGAATTAACCAGAAGCTTTGGGATAATAGACATCCAAAGAAATTGGGATTACTCATTTTTAATGAACCTCAGATAGTTCATACTTTAAGGAAGTGATTTCATCTTTGCAAAGATTAATGGAAGCAAGAATTGGGAAAGGCTTTAGCAATTTGAAGAAAGCACCAGAACCTTAATTGAAAGCAATGCAAATTTCAACCAATTCAAACATGTTATGTTTTCGATGATAAAAATTGAGTTAGGTGTAAATTAGAACATGAACACCAAATCCAATTGGGACCTTCAATTGAATTTCTATATTCGAATGCCTTTAGAAAATGTGTAAGAGGAGAAGGATGGCAACCAGATATGCAAGGAGATAAAGATGATCAGCAATATAAATTCATTTATTTTTTAATATAAAAATAATAAAACTGATGGAAGAAGCTAATCAGAAACAAAATTTATCTTTCCAGATAGCCTAATTAGAAGAAGAGTACAATAATTACATAGAGTATAAAGTCATTTAATTTTAGCTCTTCTGAGGTTGTTATGGAATACTATAAAAATCAGTAAACAAGTGGATTGGATAAACATTTTCTGAAAATTGAAGAATGGTTGGATTAGGATGTTGTAATATAACATTAATTAATTCAAATTAGAAAGGCAAATAAAATCTTCCATTGGTCATAGAGGCAGAAGATGGTGTAGGCAAAAAAACATTGCTTGTCAAGTGGATTGGATATCATAATGCCAACAAAAAAGGCAGGTATTAAGACATCATTATTCCCCATTTTGCAATGGTCGGAGGAAACAACAGTAACTATTTCTATGCCATATATCGAATATTGGTCAAATTGAGGGAATTGCTTAACATAGGGTAGAAAGTAGAGTTGTTGGAAGAGAAGCTTCGGAAATACTTTGCATATTGGTTGGACATCTGCAATTCACACATAGAGAACCAAATTCTGAAAGAAGCTAAAACTCTTTATAATAGAATCATCCTTATTTTTGAGGGTGTAAATCATTTTGTTGACTAAGGCAACGGAATCTCAAAAGAAGCTAATGTCTCCTTTTGGTTGCCATAATTCTTTCCCTCCAGAATCAAAGTTATTTTGACAGCTTCCAAGAATTCAGGAGCAATGCAATATCTATAGAAGATCAATTCACAAATCATATCAATCAAAGTGGAACCTAAGATCATTGAGAAGATGATTGAGACACATAAAAAAAGGAAAACCTTTCTTGTAATAATTCTAAATTAACATTATATAGTCTGATTCCCTTAAGGATAAATTATTAAATATTCTGACTCAAACTAAATGTGAGATGAATTCTATATTTTGTAAGACGTTTCTTTCTCTTCTGATTCCATATCCAAGTCTTGGGATAATTGGAGAAGGTGATGTTAGACCAGAGACTATTGAGGCTTTGGTATCTTAAGTCGATATGGCTAAATTGTAAGAAGTTACTGGTTTAGAAGATTTGGTGAATTTTATTTTGGATCATTATCAAACAAAAATGTTTAAGGATTAAGAAAAATTTATAAAAATACTTCTATGCTTTACAATAACTTAAAAGGGTTTGATGATTTAAGAAGCATTGACTATTTGTCAATTAACTGAGAATGATTGGAAGACATTTTTGGTGTTCTTTAAAGTGTATCTAATGCATTATAAAGAGTATTGGATTATTAATAATGATCTGTTTAAGAGTATCATCTAGAAAAGATATCTAAAAGACAACACTTTAGTTCCTAAATTGCATGAGGAAATTGCAGATCATTTAAATAAATCTACTAATTCCATAAGGAAGTTAGAGGAGTAAACATATCATCTATTCATGGCCAAAACATACTTTAAGTTAAAGGAAATAGTGTCTGCCATTGAGAATTTCCTCTTATTATTTAATCCCAATAATAAATACGATCTATGTCGGTATTGGTAAAAACTGGAGGAACAAGGGTTTGATCCAGTGATAGAATACAATAAAGCTATAGAAGGTTTTGCAATGCAGTATCATCCTAGTAGTGAGGACATTTTTAGAATCATTGTACAAGTGTCAAGGTTCTTAAAAGAGTTTTGTGATTTTGAAACTTATTATACTCCAAGTTTCAGACATCCACCGATTCAAGGGATTGAAGATGAATTAGATGATATCGGATTATTAAATGAACTTTATAGAATGAATTTATGTTACATAATAGATGCTAATCCTAGGAAGATTGGGAATAATGATGAAAATTATAAATCACCTCAAGAGAGAATCAATGAAAAGATAGAGAAACTTAAATCTAAATAAGTATTATAAAAAGATTAGAAATAAACCAAGAAGCCTGGAAAGGAAGAAGATGTAAAGAAAACATAGCCTACTATCAGTTTGTTAGAGAAAAAGAAGAAACCAGAAATATTAACTAAACTAGAAAAATTGAATGTGGATATTCCCTATAATAGAGAATAGGTTAAGAAGTTCTTTGAAGAAAAAATAGGGATCAGCAAATTTCAAGAAGAGAAACAAAGAGAAAAGGAATCAGAGGAAGCTAAGATCTATTAGAAATTAGAAAATGGACAGATTTCAATGAAAGATTTGGACATTAATCTAAGCAAGGATGAAGATGTTCAATTGAAAAAGCCAGATTAACTTAAACTAACACATAATACAATTTAAGTTAAGAAATTAGAAGAGTAATCATTAGTTAGTGAAAGAAAACCAACAGATTATTATTATAAGAGATGGATTTGGATTCAATTTCCTTGGGTTTGCTTATCTGTTCATAGTGATTATTCTGCAAAAATGAAGTAATGTTTTGCCAAGGCCACTGAATATATGAGTGTTTAAGAAGAAAAGGCCTTTACAAAATAAGCATTAAAGATAGCTATTGAAGCTAAATTGAAGAAGAAGATGATGTATCAAAAATAAGAGGACATAAATACTACTATTTTCATTGATAAGGAATTATCTGTTATTCCAGTTAAATAAGAATAAAATACTTCAATCCTGACACTAATGAAATAGTAAAATGATTTACCTGGTGTAAAAGGATTTAGAAGGGAGAAATCATTAGCAGATAATACTATAAACAATTTGAACTAGAAATCTACCTATAGAGAAGTCAAATCCACAAAAATGCACACTACTAGTTTGCAATTCTTCATTACGGAGGATCAAATGAGTCTCTCTCAAATTCACAAGGAAATAGAAGAGTAGAAGAAACAATAACAATTAAATTAGGTTGATAAAAAACAAACAACTCTCCCTTCCATCAATAAAACTCAAGAAGTCTCTTTAAATACAACTATGAGGATTATTGACAAATCTAAAATGCAAAAAGAAAAATACAAATAGTTCAATCCAGAAACCATTAACAAATCTTCTTAATCAATCCTACCTAGATTGAAGAGTGAAATTGCACTTCATAATGGCAAAGAACTCTATATAATGTTATAATAAGCAAAGGATTTGAAGAGGGAACTCGACAACATCATTTATCAAAAGTAATCGTATTCATGTATTTTAGTCAAACTGCAACAAAGAAATTAGCTAATTTAAGAACGCTTCAACATAACGAGGGATTTGGAACTGATGTAGATACGGTTTCATAAATTTAAGACAAAGTAAATTCTATAGATTTTATACATTTTAGATTGAAAATCTCAAAAGATTGAGGGAAGAAGCAGAACATGACTATTTATTGAGTATGGTATAAGATAGTAGATTGAGAATTATCATTAAAATCAGTGGTGACAACAGATCCTATAATGAAGAATGGATTAGAGACTTAAACTATTTTTAATGTAATCTAAACAAATTGATTAAATATGAGAAATAAGAGATCACCAAAATGGAGACTGAAATCAAACAAATCCACACAATACATATTTAATATGTGGATGCCTTTAATAACAATATGAACTATTCAAAATAAATGATTGATTAAATCAATAAAACTGTTAGACAGAAGGAGGACTTTGATCATTTCTTTTAATAATCAGATTCTATCATATAATAATAATCATCTGAAAAGATGCAAAAATTATAACAACAATATGTTTAAAATGAAGATAAAGAACAGTAGAGAGTAAAAAGAATTCAACTTGAAAAAAACAGTAAAGCTATCTCTGACAAACTTGAAGTTCTTAGATCAACCATGGCTCATGTTAGTCAATACATTGATGTAATTCAATATATGCTATCTAATTTATAGATTGAAAATCCTGATTATTCTAAGGAAGAGAGTTTCGTTGTATTTTTAAATCAATTAGAAATTAAAACATCACTTGAAGCCAAAATTTCATCTTAAGAAGATCTATTGAGTGATTTACACCTTAAATTAAATAAATAGAAGATGTATTTAGATGTAAGTATTAATTAATATTAAAGACATTCAAAAATGCTAATTCAAATGAAAATAAGAAATAACGTGAAAAAACCATTAAATATATATAAGGGAAAGTACAAGACAATGAAACAATTCAAATGTTAATTGAGAAAAGAGATTCCTAATTAAAATAGAATTAAGCCAAGGAAAAACAAAAAAATAAATTACAGCTTGCATTATTAGATTACAATGTATCTAAGCTTAATTATTAATTTATAGATAAGCATCAAGAATATTAGATCTAAACTGTAACAGTCTAAATTTAAAAGCCTCTCTGAACAAGGAACTACTGTTAAGATAACATTAATTAATGATGTATTTATTCAATTGATTTCTTTCAGATATATGAAGATTTAACCAAAAGATAAAATTTCATCAAAGATAAGCTGGGTGAAGAAATGTTTTAATAATTTTTAAATAAGAAACTTGACTTTAATAAAATGTACAAAGCAGCATTTAAATATCATTAAGACCCAACTTTAACACAAATGGAACCTTATTGAAGTCTTATTAAAATAATTTATAAATTTATTAGATATTAAAAGGGTTCATTCTAAAGCTCATTAATACTTATCTTAATATGAATATGTTACTATTCCACAAGTATTTCCAGACTTGATACGAATGAAACCGTTTTCCCCCCAATTTATGCCCCATGAATTCTTAACTATCCAATTTCCAGACTCTTCATATCCAACCACAACAGCATAATGGTTCAGAGTTATACCACAATTTGAGAAGATTCCAGAGGAATAAAATTACCAATTTTAGGCATCCAAACCAGCAGAAACTGGATGGCTAATTAAAGCTTATTTCATATTGTATTCTCCCACTGCTGATGAGTATCCTTTTGCATGATAGGTTCCGTTTAATCTCTTACAAGTTTAATTATATCCAACATATGGGTACTCGATGTTAGTTGCAACTCCATTAGATATTGCAAATTTATATCCATTGATATTAGAACCATCGATACATCCTCTTGATAATTAATCACAATCGATCAAATGCTACTCAGATAAAGATACATTCTTTTTTTAATATATCTTCTAATACACTTCCATTGTACCTGTTACAGAAAATGCCCATCCAGAACCGCATTGTCCTTAATCCTTAACAATTGTTTAGTTTCTATAATCAATTGAAGCGTTCAATTATGTACTATCTAATTAACTAATTTCTGTTTGATTTCCGACATAAATTTCCTAAATGTTCATTAAATACAATGATTAAAACTGCTCCTGAGTTAAATGCATAAACTTATTCATTCCCATGATGTAAGTCTAACTTTAATCAGAATTGTGTTGTTCAATTTTCTATAAATTTGTTTAAAAAATTTAAAATCTGTATTAGTTCTCTTCATCAAGAAATTGTATCCCATGCTTTAATTTCCAATCTTCAAATTTTAATTACAAGTTTGTAATATTTTCTTCATTTTTTTAATTGATAGATATCAATAACACACTTGATATCAACAAAATACTTAGATATTTTAGCATATTAATTTCTAAATTATATATATTAATGAGAATTATACAATATTAATAATTATTAAAAAGAAAAGTTAAATATAAACAAACATAATTTAAAGTTCAAAAAAAACTTTGTAAAATACTCAAGCAAAATCAAAAATAAAACTACAAATTTATACTCTTTTCTCGCATGTTATTTGAAATGTATCATTATTATTAATGTAATTATTGTAAAGAATTACTACTTAATACAACAAATCAACCTTTCCTATTTTCCTAATATTTGTTATTTTTTTAATTTTAGGACTTTATACATTATACCTTTCAGACCCTTAGAGATTATTATTTTTTATCAATCTTCAGTTTGGATTAGAAGTAATCAAATTATTTAATCAATATATAATAATATTTTAGTATAATTTTTGGTTATTTAAAATAATTAAATTGTCAAAAAATTCTAATCAAACATATTATATATTTTTATTGGTTGAATATTTTCTGTTAATGAGTAATGACTATGTTATAGAATGAATAAGATATTCCATAATCAAATTGTGTAATTTAAGTTAAAATATTAAAAACTACAAATTAAATATTAATTGCTATGAAAGAATATTTAACTACAGCATTTGTGGCCTTGCTAATGGCTGTTGGATATTACAACGTTTCTTATGAAAATAAATCAGACTTTGAAGTTTGGGCAACAAAAAATAACAAGCTTTATAGCGAATCCGAAAAAATGTACAGAATGGGAATATACTATTCCAACAAGAGAATGATTGAAGAGCACAACAAAAGAGACGATGTTACTTATAAAATGGGGGAGAATCAATTTATGGCTCTTACAAATGAAGAGTTTGTTGACCTATATTTATAAAAAAGTATTCCTCCTATGGATACAATGGAATTCCAAATCCCAACAATTTAACTTGAAGGATTAAATGCAGTTGATTGGAAAAATTACTCATCAGTCAAATATCAAGGTGTTTGTAATGCAGGATATGCCTTTTCTGTAAGTAACTCAGTGGAAGCATGGTATGGAATAAAAAAGTCTTAAAAAATATATCCATCCACCTAACAAATAATAGACTGTGATTATAACTCTTCAGGATGTGATGGAGGTTATAATATGTATGCTATGGATTATGTCCGCAGTGTAGGATTGACATCAAACCAAAGTTATCCATATGCTGAAAAAGAATAGATTTGTAAATAATCAAGAAATGGAACTTATTTTATTTCAGGCTATTTATTTGTTGGAGGATATTAAGAGAACTTATAATACTATTTATCTAATTATCCAGTATCAGTGGCAGTTAATGCTAATAATTGGTAGTTTTATAATTCAGGAGTGTTTTAAAACTGTTCATCGAATGAGACTAATCATCATGCATTGGCAGTAGGTTTTGATAATAATAGTAATTGGATTGTTTAAAATTCATGGGGATCTTGGTGGGGTGAAGATGGACACATCAGATTAAAAGAATAGAATACATGTGGTATCTTAAATTATGCTTACCAAATTTATTGAAAGATTAATATTAATCATATATCATATATGTACATTTCGGTTATCATCAATCATTTAGGTGAATCCTACTTATGTGATTTCTTATCTCAAAATGAAGCAACTCCTACTATATCTTTAATTTTAGACAAGGTAAACAAACATTGATATTTTCACTTTTTTTGATCTTTCTAAATTAATACAATTAAACAATTAATTATTATTTTTAATATTTATTATAATACTAAACTTCTACCATCTAAATATAATCAATTAAGATAAATAAATAAGAATTCATTCACTTTTTATTTAAATTAGGAGCCTCAAACAATTGATAAAATTGAAAGAATCTATAATCCAAAAACCTTTTTATTTATAATTATTCCCATCCAAATACAATATACTTTCCTTATTATTCTAGCCATTAAAAATCTGAATTTCACTCAAATTGTTGTGATTATAAAAGATTTAAATTGAATTAAAAAATAAATAGAAATAATTGATGATGAATTATAATTAGCAATTTGAGAAGATTGTTATGATTTTAGAAGCGATTCTTCTAAAGAAATAATTAACTAAATTATTAATTGGATTGTAATATCAAGCTTATATTTAAGAAAGGATAGAATATATAATGCGAATTATCAAACAAATTTGTACACCTCAATAAATAGTATTTTTAATTTATATGTATATTTTTTTGAGATCATTCATTTTCTAATTCAAGCACACTATCAGGTAATTCAGTTAAGTGAGGATGCCTTCTGATTTTAGGTTGTGCTTGACCTTTTAAATGTCTCAAAACAACTACTCTATATAGATGTGCTATTTCCCATTGATCCATGGGCATTTTCCTAAAGTGTAAATATAGAAAGTTACCATTCATCACTTGGTGGTTTGACCATAATTTTGAGTAAATCAGAGTGTTTTTATTTATATTTTTCAAAGAAGTCAATGAAATTCAAGTTTTCTATAATTTCCAAATTATATTCCTTAGCTTTCTATTCAAAAGCTTATAATTCAATTAAATATTCTGGAACATATTTAATTTGATTATCTTCTTTAAACCCAACAGAATCTTCCAAATAAAAGTAGTATTGTTATCCAAAAGGCTTATTTTTGGAAAATTGTAGACTTTCAAATTTTATTGAAAAATATTGGTTCCTGGAATATACGTAGTTACCTTCTATATCTTTTGTTGTAAATTCTCTCATTTTTTTCACTAACACATTAGAATCAGTTATTGTCATTAACACAATACCTTAATTGGTCAATCTACAGGTCATATTCTTGAGATAATATGGAAATGTATACTTCAAACATATTTTCTACTGCTTATTCAGAAGAGAATAACAAGTTTGCCATAAATTACATACTTACAAAATCAAAATATATATCTTGTGGCAATCTAGATCTAAATAATGTAGAATCCGAATCTGCTTTTGTCTCCATCAAATATATTTTTTAAATCTATTTCTTCTTATCCTCCTTTTAAGTTTTATGTCTTCTTTCAGCTTCTTTTAAACTTTCACTTGATATGTCAATTCCGAACCAAAGTCCAGTCCCTGCCTTGCTCCATTTATACATATCTCCACCCTTTCCACAACCCATTTCGAAAACATTTAATAACTTAAAACATAGCTTATGTTAATTACATTTCTCTTATCAGTAAAATTTTGCTTAAGTGAAGTACTATATTCATTGATTAAGACAGCTTTAACCCAATTTTAAAAATTTCTTAGATAATATAATCTACTAATTCTTCTATGAGTTTCTGTATTTTTAATTTATTAATCATAATATTCCTTAGCAGTAAGACTATCTTGAAAATTAAAGAATACATTTACTTTTCTAGTTCTGAGCCATTCCTTTAGAACTATATTCAATTTGTTATTGTATTTGACCAATTTCTGGTTCATTTCCAATGTTCACCTTTTTTATAGGAGCTCTCTCATGAGATTCAGAATCTGTAAATTGTAGAGACTAAGAGCTAGAACTCATTAATTATTGCTTAATTTATTTTTAATAATATTTAATTATCTGTAAGAAAATTTTACCAGAATCATTTTTTTGATAATATATCAATTTGTTGTTAATTAAATAGAATAATTTTGAGAATTTGATTTGTGTAATCAAATGCTAATGTCCCATTTATGTATAATTGCAGTAATTTATGAAAATAAAACCAAAAAAAAAAAATTGTATTACTTGTAAAATATAATGAACTTAAATTTTAAATACAATATATACCATCTAATTTAAGGTAAGTCCAAACTCATATATCGAAATTTTTAGGTGCAAAAAAATAATAAGTAGGAATAATGAAGTATTTGATTCAGAAATCTATTGAGATTCTCTCTTAATTATGAATTAACCTAATGGATTTGGAAGAATAACATACAGTATTCAAATAATCTTACTTTTGGTTTGAGAAATTTAATTTTTTTAAGGAAAAATGTAAAAATGTTTAGGTGTTTATTAAGAAATTGATTTTACATTAATTACCCTTGAGAAAAAATTGAGGGTATTATCAATAAAATAATTTTTACTATGACTTTATTCTGACTACAACTAATCAATATTCAAATCCTTTATTTTATCTAATAGTACGGAAGGATCTCTCATGAGTTATATTATGCTTTTATTTTGGTAATTTAAATAAAGGAAGTGTGGTGTAACTTGGTTTTTTATGAAACTTTTATAGTTGATAAGCGTCGGCATCAGTGAGATCTTCTTCTTCATTATTGACTTTCTCTTCGTCCTTTTTCTTCTTTTCTTAAGAGAATGTTAGTTTAACTCCTGGTTTTAAAGGAAAAGCTTCAAAATTATATGGTTCATCATATTATGTTTTAACTTTAGTAGATACCTTCAATTTAAACAGAGCTTATTAATTAATAATGTTTTCCTCTGCAACAGGTTCCTATTATTTTTGATCAACTTTTCCTTATAATTTACTCTTGACTGCATTAACAATTGGACTTAACTGTTTAACTTGTTCTCTCCTTCTCATAATACTGCCATCAGAATCATATGCTTAATAATCCTTTAATGGTTTTTTAGGTAACATCAATTTAACTTAAATTTGTTTTGCAGGGTGAATGTATTCATTGTATGGTAAATTTTGATCTCTATTTTTTGCATTTCGTTTATCCTTCTTCTTCTTCATGGCTTCTAATCTATATTTATCATCTGATTTGTCTCTATCGACAACAATTAGATAAGGCTTAGGTTCATATGTCTCAAACAAACCATAATCATTTTTGATTTGAAGTTCTTATTAGGAGGCATTCTCAAGTAGCCTTATTGATTATCTTTTCCATAAGACCGATTAAACATGTTGAGTGGTATGTCTATCAAAAACTGGAGTTTACTTTAGTTTAAATTCTAATATACTGGTTCATCATCATGATAATAAATTTCATCAGGATGACTAAATTCAAGTATATATAGCTCTAATAGCTATTAACAATACTCTAATGCAATCATAAAATAATTAAAGATAATTATAATCAATAATCTAACTAATTATTATAATCTGGCCTGACTTTTAGGTAATCTTCGTAGTCTTAAGGTTAAGCATGATGGACATATTCAGGCATATCCTCTCTTTTGAGATTCGCATCATAGAAGAATTGTTAATACTCAATTCCATTAACCATATAAGGATGATAGTAAAATTATTTATCAAGCATCATATAAAAAGGATCCTACTCAATTATTTATTCTAGAATATTGAAATATTCTTACCATCCTTGGTGATATCTGTCAATTGATTCTTCTTTTTGCGTCCGGCTCTACTTCTTTCATTTCTGGGTAATCTTTTACCATTCTCTCCCCTATGAGCATAGGGGTTGAATTTTTGATGATGACTTCTACATTGACTAGGAGTGCGTGTACCAATCAGTTCACTCATTTGTTTAAATATTTTTGATGTTTTCTTCATCATAGAGGAATTCATTATGTTTTCATATTGTGATAGGAAATTCACATATGTAGTATGTTCAATAGCTGACCAATGTCCTGTATTAATGTGCTCTTTTTTGGGCTTTTTGATTTGATGGTGTTTGCTGGATTTTACAGTCTGTTTTGAACCCAGAGGAGAACCATCTGTTACAATATCTGATTGTAATTTAGGCAATAAGGTACTCTAAGTAAAATGTACAAGTGGATATTGAGGCTAAACTACTGTTTTCAAACTAAATAGCGATAGTATAAATAATACAATTCCTCTTTTTAAGGTTCTTCTTGCAATGCTTTAGTTTTAGGAAGCAATTCTTTTTTGTCATCCTTTCTATAATATCAAGTGAGAATAATACTTGTGCTTTTTGGATTTCTTGGTCTTACTTTGTGTTTTCTGATCAGCTGCAATATCATAGTTGACCAGTTATTGAGGGTATTAGAATTGGTGGTATAAGGGAAAATCATTGGCATTTTAATGCATGGCATATTCTATCATTTGATTTTTTGGCATATTTTCATTTTCGAATTAATAAGCTGGTTGATAATCAACGGGAAATGAATAGAGAGGATGAATCATAATGGGTGAAAATAATTTAATATAAATTATATTTATTATAGCAATCTGGCTAGCAAATGAAGAGAATAATAGAAAATCGATTACATTTTAGTAATATTATAATATATCAATATCTTTAGATGGGACTATTTCGAAGTTAGGANTATGTCTATCAAAAACTGGAGTTTACTTTAGTTTAAATTCTAATATACTGGTTCATCATCATGATAATAAATTTCATCAGGATGACTAAATTCAAGTATATATAGCTCTAATAGCTATTAACAATACTCTAATGCAATCATAAAATAATTAAAGATAATTATAATCAATAATCTAACTAATTATTATAATCTGGCCTGACTTTTAGGTAATCTTCGTAGTCTTAAGGTTAAGCATGATGGACATATTCAGGCATATCCTCTCTTTTGAGATTCGCATCATAGAAGAATTGTTAATACTCAATTCCATTAACCATATAAGGATGATAGTAAAATTATTTATCAAGCATCATATAAAAAGGATCCTACTCAATTATTTATTCTAGAATATTGAAATATTCTTACCATCCTTGGTGATATCTGTCAATTGATTCTTCTTTTTGCGTCCGGCTCTACTTCTTTCATTTCTGGGTAATCTTTTACCATTCTCTCCCCTATGAGCATAGGGGTTGAATTTTTGATGATGACTTCTACATTGACTAGGAGTGCGTGTACCAATCAGTTCACTCATTTGTTTAAATATTTTTGATGTTTTCTTCATCATAGAGGAATTCATTATGTTTTCATATTGTGATAGGAAATTCACATATGTAGTATGTTCAATAGCTGACCAATGTCCTGTATTAATGTGCTCTTTTTTGGGCTTTTTGATTTGATGGTGTTTGCTGGATTTTACAGTCTGTTTTGAACCCAGAGGAGAACCATCTGTTACAATATCTGATTGTAATTTAGGCAATAAGGTACTCTAAGTAAAATGTACAAGTGGATATTGAGGCTAAACTACTGTTTTCAAACTAAATAGCGATAGTATAAATAATACAATTCCTCTTTTTAAGGTTCTTCTTGCAATGCTTTAGTTTTAGGAAGCAATTCTTTTTTGTCATCCTTTCTATAATATCAAGTGAGAATAATACTTGTGCTTTTTGGATTTCTTGGTCTTACTTTGTGTTTTCTGATCAGCTGCAATATCATAGTTGACCAGTTATTGAGGGTATTAGAATTGGTGGTATAAGGGAAAATCATTGGCATTTTAATGCATGGCATATTCTATCATTTGATTTTTTGGCATATTTTCATTTTCGAATTAATAAGCTGGTTGATAATCAACGGGAAATGAATAGAGAGGATGAATCATAATGGGTGAAAATAATTTAATATAAATTATATTTATTATAGCAATCTGGCTAGCAAATGAAGAGAATAATAGAAAATCGATTACATTTTAGTAATATTATAATATATCAATATCTTTAGATGGGACTATTTCGAAGTTAGGACTTAAGGGTAGCATCATGGATAGACTTGTTGGCTAATAATTCAGCAGGGATTCCAATTCTACTATTGTAGGCAGCTCTGGACACTAGGGTTTCTGGCAAGAGACTCCTATCTAATATTGTGTATTTTTCTATCATTTCAGTTAATTCTCTGTTCTTAATTGCCAATTGATTTTGAAGGTCGGCGATCTGATCTGAGAGTAAACCTACTTATGTATTGTAGGCACTCTTTAAGTTCTCAAATTAGTAAGCAGCACCTGAATCCATTTTATGTCTTAATTCATCGATTTCTAGATTCTTTTCTTATTCAAAAAGATGTAATTTTTCAATCAATTTATCATTTTCATCTTGAATTCGTTTTTGAATGATTTCAGCATTGTTCCTTTGAATTGTTAGATTCTCACATTCCTTTATTTTATTGTTATACATATCGAAAGTCTTTTGGATTTCATATTTTTAATGATCAATCTATTATTCCAATTACTTCTATTTCTCTCTGTTTTATGTATCTATTTCTTTAATAAAGGATTTTAAGTCTTGGATTTCTTGAAGTTTTGATTTTTCGGTTTCGAAAGCTTTGAGTTTGACGAGTTCTAAATCATTTTATAAATTTCTTAATTTATCCTCAAATTCTAATTTGATTTAAGAATAATTCTTAAGATTTTATTATATTTCTAGGTTTTTGTGATCTAACAGATTCTTCAAATTAATGATTTCTTGATTCAATAATTAAATCTATTTTTAGAGATCAATTTGCATGTTCTCATATTAAATGGTTAATCTTTCAATTCTAGCATGTTGGTCAGCAATCTCTCTATTTTTTTCATTTTCTAATAAAATGGTTCTTCTCTTTTGATCTTCAATGGTATTAATCAATCTTTAGATTTCTCCATCATAATAATCTTTTTGTTATTGTTTTTCAACAACTAATTTTTGGATATCCTAATTTTTATGATCAATAATTTCCTTGAGTTTCAAGATTTCCTTATGTAAAGCTTACAATTAGTTTTCATGTGTTAACTTAAGATTGGTAGTATCATTATTATGCATATTATCTAGATTGGTTTAGATATTATGATTTTCTTATTGATGTAATTGTTCATTACTCAAGATCTGTCTTCTTAGAATTTCAATTTCATGTCTCAATCCAGATATTTCTAATTCAGATTGTATCTTTTACTTTTGATTTTGATTGATTAATGTTTCAATTTCTTATGCTTTGATTTCTAACAAGTTTTTGATTTTGACAATCTCTGACACTTGAACATCTTGTTGATTTTCATGAGCTGTTTATTGATTTCTCAAATTGGTTTCCTGATACAATTCCAATTTTTATTTTTGTGCCAATAATTCATTTTGATGATCAATTTAAATGGCACTTAATCTAGACTTTGTGATATCTATTTCATTCATTAATCTTAATTAAGTATCTTAGAACTCTATTTTTTAACGTTCATTCTAGGATTACAATTAAGCCACTTGTAATGTTCTATCTTCTAACATATCTCTAAGTTTCTTGAGTTGTGCCTCATACATATCGGCCTGGGTATTATTTGATCGTTTAAATGTCTCCTAGATTTAAGTTGTTTGGTTATCAGCCACATTTCTCTAATCTGATATTATTCTATTTTTTTCTTGATCCAACGCACTGCTTCTAGCGTTGGCCTTTTGCACTTCCAAAGTAAGAGCTTTGATCTCAGTTTCATAATTCTATCTGATCTACATTAGAGATCCCATTTGAGCTTCGTATTTTTATTTCCACATTTCAGATTCACTTTTTCTTTACAAGGCCACCTTCTAAGCCCTCTCCAATTGACCTTAAAGAGCATTATTGGACTCTAAGACTTCTACTACTTTGTATTCTAAGTCACCACTCTTTTGCTAAACAAGACGTTAAAGATCATTATCAGCTTTATATTTGGCCACCTCTCGTTCTAGTTCATAACACTTGATTCTATAATTTTCAGCGTCTTCTGACACAATACTAAAGTTCATTTTATTTTGGACAGGTGAATGAATGTAGGGGGATTGATTATTGAGTGGATGTGCTTTCTTTACAGTTCCTGGCTAAGAGAAGTCCTGACTTGCTAGGACTTACGAATATTTGGTTGGTGAAATAGTTCTTGGTTACATACTGAGGTTCATTGACAAATTATTAATAAAAATTATTGACAGCTACCTTATCTTAACGAATACTTTTAAATTACATATAAAAATTATCAATATAATTTATTTATCAATAATATGTTTTAACTCTTTTTGTAGTTTTGCTGCTTAACAACTATAAAATATATAATAATATATTATAATTTACAAATCAAACATAACCAATATTCCAATCACCCTACATGATGGCTATAAACAACAATAAGAACTTCAGCAATAGTAAATAAAATGCCCAAAACATAATGGGTGAATGCATCAGATCAAAGGAAAATCTAAGAAAATAATCATCCTTGGATTAACATTCATCGAGCTTACCCAAGAAGATACTGATTCATAAATAGCAATTCAATGATCTCCAAGAAAGTCTAAAGAACAGAAAATCAAAAGAAACTCACCAAACTCAAAACCGTTTGCCATCTCCAATTAATTTGAAAATACTTATTCCTCCCAAATCTAAGTCCATACAGGAAAAGAAATAGGAAACCTAAAATTAGATTGATCTCAAAGTCTTGATTCCTGAGAATTCAAACAGCTTCATCGATTGGAAGGGAGTGATTTCAAATTTGAATGGTCCCAATTACCCCTTGAAAAAATGGTTAAGAGACATTATCATAAAAAATAACATCGTACAGGATTACGACTTTGCTATTTTGATACGAATCCTGATGCAATTGTATAAGTTTAAGCAACCAACTTTAGTTAACATATTCTCTGAAATCATTGAGGAATTGGAAAAATGAACTCGAAACACTATTTGTCACATCAAGGTTACATATATAAATATTCATGATAAAATAAAACTTATTTTGATATAATATATATGATTAATTTGGAAAATTTTGATCAAACAAAATTCAAAAATCCCATTCTTGATAGGTATGATATCTCCAATACAAAAGTCCGCGGTCAATTTAAGCTTGCCGATTAATTGGAATCCTTCCTTAAGAATTAATTTAGATAACTTTGTAAGAATTAAAGCAAAGACGACCAGATTTGAAACTGGACAAGCAAGATTGGTAAAAATTCTGGGAACACTAAGAAATAAAAAGATAATAAAAATTAGAAGCTTGTATTGAGACCAGATAACAAATTATTTAAGCAGGCAGCATGTAAGGAAATGATAATGACGATCAAAACTTTAAGGATTCTAGAATTTCAGAGCAACAGAGCAATGCAATTGAGAGAGAGAAAAAGGAATTGGAGAAGATGAAATAAAGACAATAAAAAGAAATAGACTAAATGTTGGAATATGAAAGAAGGATGCAAGAAATTAGATTGAGGAATGAGGAGAAATAAAAATTATAAATGGCCAAATAAATGAGAAGAGAGTAGGAATTGTTGGAAAAAAGAGCTTAGTAAGAATATGAGAAACAAATGAGAGAAGAAGAGAAAAAAAAGAAATAACAGGATGAGGAAAGACAGTAAAGGTAATTGGCTAGTGAACATTTCAGAAGAGAATAGGAAAGAGCTAAAATGGAATAAGAAAAACAAGTCTAATTGAAAATAGAAGCAAAAAGGAAGGAAGAAGAAAGAAGATTAAAATAATTGTAATTCTAGTAATAAACACAATAAATTTAATAATAATATGAAGAGGAAATGTAGAGAAAAAGATTAATCATGTAATAAAAAGAAGCCGAACGGCTTCAAACTATTGAGATTCAGAGATAGTAAAGAATCTAAGAATCACAACAAGCCTAACAGGAGTTGGCTATTAAGTTAGTAAATGCACGAGTCAAGTAGGAGGATCAATTGAATAATATGAAGAAGGTATTGCATAATATCATGATTAGTCATTCGATTTGAAGTAATAACGAATTGAGTAGAGAAGAAGAGAATTTGAAGAGATGAAAATGCAGAAAATGTATGAAAATCAGATATAGGCTTTGTAACATCAAGAGAAGATAAAGGAAGTGATGGAAAAGAATTAGATTCAAGAGGAAAAAAAGAAATATGATTATTTTCATAAACTATAAGAGGTTGAGTAAAGAAAGGAAGAGTTGGAAAGGTTGAAGCAATAGGAATTAATTTCCAGAAAATAATAAATATATGAAAAAGAATTATAAAGATAATAGGTCTTATAAAATAATGAGAAATAGTTGGAATTAAAGACCAATGATTTTCTAAGGAAATTCTAAGAAAAGGAATAATTAATTTATGAGGTAAGCAATAATTCAATTATTTAAGAAATAATTTGAAAAATAATAAATCTAACATGAGTAAAAAGTAAATGAACTTTTAAAAGAATAGGATAAGAAGGAAGCATTAGAAAGAATTATGAGATTGTAAGAATACGAAAAGGAATTACAAAGATAAAAGTTATAAGACAAAATGAGAAGAGCTGAAATTTTATAATTAGAGAAAAACTAAATGTTAGAACAAAGAATGCTAATCAAAAAAGAGATCGGATTTCAAAAATAAGAATTAATGCAGAAATTAGAGCTGGTCAAATTAGGAAAATTGGATCCCTCTGCTTTAAATCCTGAAGGCAATAGCATCCGAGCATCAAGTAGTTTGCAAAATAGTTATCATAATGTTAGACGTATTTTACAATAATATTAATTATAGCATCAACTGCAAAATATTAAAATACTCTATCAAACAAGGATATGCGTCACAATGTTAGACCAAAATCTTAGTAATAAAAAGTTTTAACTAATTCTTCAAATACGTAATATGGTTCTCAAAACTAAGGAAAGTTTAACATATCAAATAAATACGAAAACTAATTAGATCAATTAAAGGTTCGATAAAACTAAGAAATGATAGATGTATAAATTAACTTATTCTGCTAGATCTTAGAAGAAGAATAGTAATTAGAATTTGAAAGAGAATAGGCTATGTCTAATGCAAAAAATTCAGAAGAATAAAAGAGACTTGAGAAACTATTTCAGATAGAGAGAAATAAAACTAACTAAAGACTTGATTAAATTAAGCGGTAATATTTGTAGATTAATATTTAGAGAGCATTAGAGATAATTGGAGGAATTTAGAAATTAAGGCTGAATTTATAAATTTATTTTTGTAATTATATGTATGTATTTATAACAATTTAAAATCTTATATATAGAATAACACTAATCTTTAAAGTTCTTTGTGGAATCATATTCGGATCTTTAACAAGATTTCGTAATTCTTCGGAATCAATCATGTAAGAAAATCTCTAGAATTATTAAAGAGATATGCTTATTGACTTTCTTAATAGATATTCTTTTTAGAATGTTAATCTAAATAGTGATAGAATGAGTCAGTTTGAATCAAAATTAAGTTAAAATTGAATATATTGTAGAAATTCATTTAATCTCTATTTCTTCAGCACCATTTTATGGTCCAGCTTTTTTTAGATTAGATTCAGTTCTCCATTTTTAAGCCCAACTTTTAATTTTCATCAATGAAACTAAGGAAAATGCATTATCTATGTCAACTTATGAGACTTCCATGACCTTTTCTTCTTGATCCCTAGGATTTAGTTATTATAATCTAATACATTTCATCTAATAGGTTGGCAGAACTTTAATTAACCCAAGGATGTTTGGCAATTTCACTGATGGATGGTCTTTTTTTTGGATCTTTATTCAAGATGAATCTAAGAAATTCCTTAAGTCCATCACTGATGACAGAATCGTCAGGGAAAACCACTCTATAAATTTGAATAAGGTTTGTACTCATTTGATGATATGTTCTTGAGGATGTCAGGAATGCTGTTTCCAGTAAATGGGACATTTAAGTAGGTGAAAGCGAAGAAGGTGATACCAAGTGCCCAAATATCGGCAGCCCTGCCAGAATATCCATCTTTGGCTGTTTCTTTATCGCAGGCTTCAGGAGGCATGAAATAGTAGGTGCCTTGTGTATTTTCGAGTACATCATTTTTGGAACCCACTACTTATGAGACTCCGAAATCTGCGATTTTGGCTGTTTTGCCTGACATCAAAACATTTTGAGGTTTGAGATCTCTGTGTACAATTTTATTTTTATGGACTTTATATATATTGAAAGAGAATACGGAATGCTAAGCCTTTTATGCAATCTCGAAAAAGTGAAGAAAGTACGTCTTCTGTTAATTCTTCATCTTCATTCAATTTATAAAATTTGCCCTCATCTTCATCCCATTCAATCAGTTGACCTCCTTCTGCAAATTCAAGAACTAAGACATAAAAATGAGGAAATTTACCCATAAACAATTTGTCACACGTCGGATTGTCAATAACTTCATAAAGTTAAATGAGGTTCTTGTGTCTTATTTTCTTCATGATTGCAATTTCTTTTCTGACATCTTGCAAGGCATCTTTAACAATGAGATCTACATTGAAATAGAATGGGTAGTTATACTTCCATTGGCATCCTTAACAAATTCCCTTTGTCGTTTAAGCTTGCTCTTTTTAAGTATTTTGATAGCATATCTTTTGGAGGGATCTCCTTACTTGTGTGCCAGTTTGACTTTGCCGAAAGCACCTTGACCCAAAAATTCATCGAAAACGTAATCATTCAACATCTTTTGTCCCTAGAAATTGATAGATTTTGATGTAGATATACTTCTTCATTTTTCAGTGTGACTGCCTTGACAGTTTCCCTCACTTTTTTGTTTTTCTAAGAAAGAACTAATGAGAATGGATTACCTTAGGGATCTTGACCTTAACTAAAGTTTGAGGTTGAGTCTTTTTGTCTTGGAGTAGCAAAGAAGTTTGTTGATCAGGCATGTAGGGCGAGGCAGATTGATCCTGGATGACTTAATTAATTCTCGCTTCTTTTTTCTTTGCACAAACTGATCCCATTATTAAATTATATAATTGGGCTAATAAACTGGCGTTGGGAGTGAAGATTTTTGTAAGTTAGGAATTCGGAAATTGGAACTGGAGGACTGTATTGCATACTAGATGTAAGTATCTTAAGAATGTTGATAATTATTATAATTGATATCATCATTTTGGATATAATATAATAATATTAAAGAAATGGAGGATCAATTGAAGAAACTGATAGAAGGAGACGAAATGAGAAAATTCACCGACTATTTTCAGTACAAGGAAACGATTGGACAAGGTGCCTTTGGTATTGTGGTCAGAGCAGTTAATTTGACTACCCAATAAGAAGTGGCGATTAAGGTATGTTCTGACAATCTATACACTTAGATAATAAAGAAGAAATTGGTGAATCGCTACGACCAATTGAAATAGGAATCTACCATCTTGGCTAGTTTGAGACACGAGAATATTGTGAAGTTCATAGATGTCAAGGAAACGGACACTAGGATTCTAATCATTATGGAACTGATATAAGGGGGTAAGTGAAAGCATAAAATCATAGGTTCTCTCGAGGATTTGATGTAGAAGTTGCGTAAGAGTGGCAAATGGTTTACGGAGGAACAATGCAAAACAATAATCAGGCATATTTTATAAGCATTGACATATATGCATAAAAACAATGTGGTGCACAGAGATCTGAAGCCAGAGAATATTCTAGTGAATGAGGACTTGAGTTGTGTCAAATTAAGTGATTTCGGGTTGAGTTCCGTTTAAAATTAATTAATGACTAAGCAATGCGGCACTCTGATCTTCATGGCTCCAGAACTCCTTATGAATAAAATCTATAGCAAAGTATTGACTCTGATTATCATTAGAATGTAGACATTTGGGGAGTTGGTGTTATAATGCATATGTTGCTGAATCAAGGATAGCACCCATATTATAAGTAAGGGGACACTCTGGAATAGATTTTGTAAAAGACCAAAACGATGCACGAGCAAGTCACTCTTACTTAGTAACCATTTAAATTGATATAAGAATTTTAGATTGTAATACAGTCTATTTAAAAAATTGACTGAATTGGACCAAACCAAAAGATACAGGGCCGATTAGGGACTCCTTCATCCTTGGTTGAATGACTAGAGTGATGTTGAGGTGCCCTAGACGATGGAGGAAATCTTCCACACTTGGATTCAGTAATAGAAGCTTCTGAATCTCATCAAATCAGTAATGTGTTTATCGAAATTGGGATACATGAAGAAAATAGAGAACAGAGAGGTCTGCAATCAGTATTCAGAGGAAAAGTCCAAATTGAGGGAGGATAAGAATAAGAAGGAAGGGAAGCTTACCATCAATAAGGAGTTTTATGATGAGTTGTTTGAGGATTATCAGAAGACCTTGACTGAACAATAGAAGAGATTAGTTTCAACAAGTAAATTCAAATAAAATATCGATAGCTCAAAAAGGTGAGAGTGATAAATACATTAAATAATAGGTCTAGAGTCAATAATTATCAACTGTCTAGGCTAAATTGTAATTCATAATTCGAACAAGATAACCTTCCACGAGTTCGAAAAATTTGGAAGAACCCATCAATGATCTTGAGAATGAGGAACTCAAATTAGAGATGAATGAATCACAGACTGATATGCTTGCACCCGAAAATGGGTTGTAACATGATACCAGTATTTTTGAGAAATCAGATCACAACATCTCTCTCAAAATCAATCCCAATGTGAAATCTCCAAAAAAGAAAAGAAAATCACCACTCAAAACATAAACCAAATTGTACTTCTAAAAAAATGATAGTCTTAACAACTCTCAACAAGGAATCAAAGAAAAACCCAACAATTCCCAGGCCTCCAGTCCCATCAAAGTTATTAATAATAGTTTAGTTAATGGCAACAATACGACGAAACACTAAATCAAACTGAAACCATTGCTGAATTAAACCGATCCTCCCAAAGAAATAGTCACGAACAATACAATCCTCAATCCTAATCCAATCACTTATGAAACTAACTTTCGATCAGCTATTAGACCCATGAGATAGGTTTATGTCCCAAGATTGTCCAGACTCAGCGTGGATAGAGACTCAGTCTAACCAGCAGTTTTGGATCTCTCTAGCATGGCCATGGGTGGATTTAGTCCTGTTCATAGCAATCAATTTTTATTCCCTGCAAAAATCCAAAATTATTGTTCTTAGAAGAGAGCATATCAAAATGAGTTTCATCCTTCGAAAGTGCTAACATCTTTGGTATCGAAAAAATCAAATGATCATTATAATTTTATTAATGGTGGGCCTAAATGAGATAAATTAAATATAATTTGTTCTTAAATTAAATTTATAATTAATGAATTAAAACAATACAATAAATATTCGAGCAATCAGAAATAAGAAATCAATTAAAAAGGACTTGTCATTATAACCAAAGAACATTCATGATCAATACTATTAAGAATCTGATGACAGCGAAGATGAAAAAGTACTATTACTCAATTCATATAGATCTTATCAAAAATTGGAAGATTACAAACTAAGAAATACAAAGATAAAGACTTTATAGGTTACGATGAGAATCTAAACAAAATTCAGAAAAAAAAATAGTTCCAAGATACCATTGATGAATTCATTAATAAGACAGAAAATAAGGATTGGTGGAGAGTGGTCAGAGATGAATTGAACAACCAAGATGTAGTATTAAACGACAAGCAATTGTAATTGTTAGACAGAATAAGAACAGGAAAAACTGCAATCAAATTAGCAGATGATGTAAATACTCTATCATATAACAAAATAGTATTATTTTGAACATGAAGATTTCAATCAATTTGATCTCCTATCATCATACAATCCAAAGCGTAGATTCTTACCTTCGAAATGGGAAAGAATCAAAATTAATAAATTAGTATAAGGCATTAAATTGGGCAGAATTGTGTTGAATCCACCCCAAAAAGTGGAGAAGATGTTTGACGTCTGGGAAAATGTAGCTGAAGATCAAGTGCTAAGCAAATACTTACCAGCCAGAATACCAGCTTCTAAGGCCCAATTGCCATCTAATGTTGCTAGTTATAATCCTCCAGAAGAGTATCTCTTTACTGAGTAGGAAAAGCAACAATGGTTGTAAACTGACCCAGAAGACAGAGAAATACCATTCATTCCATAGAAGTTTAAGCATTTAAGAAATGTTCCTTCATCAGAACAATTAACAAAGGATTTATTCAATCGATGCTTAGATCTATATTTGGCTCCTAGAATTAGAAGAAAGAAGTTGATGATGAAATCCACAGACTTCCTACCAGAAATTCCAAAACCAGAGGAATTGAAACCATTCCCAACAAGACTGAATTTTGAATTCGGTTAGATTGATACCACAAAATCTGGCCAAGTGAAACAGATCTCGATATCATAAGATGGTTAAATCTTAGGAGTGTGTTATGAATATGCAGTAGCATTCTTTGACGCAAAAACAACCAAGTGTTTACATACTAAATGGTAATCAGATGATAAACAGTTTTTGGGATTGGATTTCAGTTAATCTGGACTAATTTGTATTCTATAATCAAATGGTTTCATAATCTTAAATTCTTATATCGATAAGAGATAACATCCCAATGTTGAAGATGGTGAAAAAGCAAATAAGCAAATCCCCAAAAATTCTAACAATGTCTTTGAGTGGAATTTTGAATTGGATGACAATGTGTTCCAATAATTGCTTGAAGTGAAAATGCCTTATGATCCCTTGTATGTTCAATTTCATAGTAAATCTGACTACATTGTGAGCACATAACCTCATACACATGTGAAATCCCATTGCATTTTGGTTCATTCCATCAGTAAATCATCAACTTCGATTCCCTTTTAAAATATGAAAGCATCTACTGAAGTGTAATAGACCATCTTTCATCCTACCAAACCAGAACTCTACATTATGACTAACAAAAACATTTTCATTTATTCACTAACCAAATAATAATTGATGAAAAAGCTATTGGCAGGTAATCAACAAAACTCAACAATTGCAATTCACCCATACGGAGACAATTTAATTGTGGGATCTAATGATCAAAAGGTGTGTTGGTTTGATTTAGATATGGGCAAAACTCCTTTTAAGAAGATGAGCTACCATAAAAATGGAGTCAGACGTGTGATCTTCCATAAGACTTATCCTTTATTTGCCTCCTGCTCTGATGATGGTAGAATATTCTTCATATCTTAGGAACTATCAACATCTTCCATTGTCGTATTAGTACTGATTTGAATTAAGCACCAGTTATTCTACCTTTGAAGGTGTTGAAGTAAAAGAAGAAGGAGTCTGTAATGGATGTAGCATTTCATCCAACTTAGCCATGGATTTATTCAGCAAGCAAAGAGGGAGTAGTAAGTCTATGGACTTGATGTATATAAATAATTATAATAAATTTGTTACGCATACAACCAAAAAAAGTTGTCAATCTGCATAAACACAATCTTGATATTAAAATTAATAATTCCACAAAACTATCATTTCATATATAGATACAATTCTTGCTCTAAATTCAATAGTATATTTTTTTAATCCCTCCTTAATTCATACAAAAGTAGTATTATCATAAATAAATTGGTTTAGTTCTTCATGTATTCAATACACTCAATGAATATAGAATAGAGTCTACAATCTTGAGCATATTTGATTGAATTGGGAAAGTAAATAATACATTAAATCAGAATTTATCAAAAATGATTGATTTTTAAAGTTTAAAGCACTACAAACATACTTGTTAGAGCAATGAGTGTGTATGAAATTATATAAAAATTGGAAATGAATCAACATAAAAAGTAATTTTATAAAAATAAGGGAGTATCTATTTGTTTTGGTTTAAGGGATGAGTTGATGTCATGGATTAAAATAATGAAAGAATCTAATTAAAAATGGGGTTTAAAGAATTGAGAGAATAGTTAATTAGATTGATTAATAAATAAAATATATATTAATGACATTTTGTGTATTGTTCATAATTTTAGGGGCCGCTATGGGTTAACTAAAAATTCAGACCCCGATTAAGATGGAAGAATTTCCTGACATCTTGAATGCGAATTATTCCGTTGCAAATTTCGGTCATATTCCTTATGGGAAGAGAATGATTGCTCAACTATTCGTTCCTCCAGTGGATCTGGAGAAGGATAAGGATCTGAAGTTATGCGAGCAAGTCACATTTAGTGTGGGAATGCAATATTATTAACCTTCTGGTGATAAATGGTTGATTGTCAGGAGAGGAGATTGCCCATTTACTCGAAAAGTAGAATTCGATGTTTATTGTAGGCTATTAATGCATAGAACGCGAAGGCAAAGCTATTGATAATTGTGGACAATAGAGATGAGAAGGTGGAATCAATTATGATGGCTGACGACGGAAATGGATATCAAATTGATATTCCATCTATCCTAATCTCAAAATCAGATGGAGAGAAAATACTTGCTTTTTTATCGAAATCCAATTCAAGATATTTGATCGGAAGTGTAGAATTTAAATAAAATCAAACTTCAAATCTAGTACTTATACAATCATTTATGATAGACGAATGTGCTTTTTGGTTTTAATATCGAAAACAAGGACACATTCAAATTAATCAATGAGTTCAGACCCATCTACTAAGAATTGTAGGGTTATCTCAATTTCACAATCTTTTACGAAGTGTTGCGTTGTCTTTCCTGTGAGGCTGGAAATTGGAAGACTGAAAACCAAGATTGTCTTGGAGGTGGAAGATATTGTTAATTTGATCCAAACGGAGTTGCTTTTGGAACTGGATCAGACGTTCTTAGAGAATAGTTGCGTTAATCATGCATTTGGAAATACAATTCAGAACTTTGGTGGTCCTACATGGTATTTCATATTGATAAGATAAATAGAATCACTTCACTAAGAAATGTACGAAGGAGAATGAATATGATTCTTGTTTTGAAAAATTTGTAAAACCTGAAGAGAAATTAGCAATTGAGGTTTGCATTAAAGACTCATACATTAATTCGGTGGATAAAGAAAAAGGAGAGAATATCATTTTGGAAGAACACTTCAGATTGAGATATCAATCTGGTATCATCTTCTATCCTGGTGTGTCAATTAATAATGTTGCATACAGGGGCAACATCGAAGCATCAGAGATCAAGGAGGCCATTTGCGCAGCTTTAATTGACAAGCCTGAGGCATGCGAGGACGAATAGATATCTTTTGAGCCCAATCGTTAAATCGAGAACTCTTACTTTTGGTTGATTGTAGTGGTATGCACTTTGAGCGTTCTCTTTATTTTGTTTATTGTATTCATTTATAGACGTTAAATGAATGAGAGCATGTAAAAAAACATCAGAGAACAGGTGAGTTAATAGGTCAACAATTACGTAAGGTTTTACGAAAGCAGAAGTGAGAAATGATAGATTGATATTAAATTCTATTAAAATTATTATGAATCATTCAATAATATGTCATTCTAATAAAAGATTAATCGCTAATATTAATGGTTATTTTAAGGGCTTATAAAATTATTTACGATGCTTAGCCAAAATTTAAATAAAATGTTGGAATCAAGTTCAGGAGTGGTCCAAAGGGGTGTCTCTGCAGCCAGTGTTGAGAAACAGGAGCAAAAACCCAAGGCTAACCAAGATAGGGTCATGTAAGATTTTCATTGATAAAAGTGGCCCAATCTGCAAGGCTCCCAACCATCTGAAGGATAAGTATATCAAAAGGGGCTACAGGATCAATTTTAAGAACAATAAGGATGTATTGAAGAGTCTGTTCATGTGGCACAATGAATTGGTGAACATTTGGACTCATTTGATTGGGGCTCTGATTATCATCTCCCTGATATTGTATTTGTGGTTGAATTATGATGAATTGTTTAGATAAAAAGCAATCAACTCATTTCATGGTAATTCTGAAGCAATATGATAGAATCACTTCATCATATATATTAACAAGCATATGATTTTGAATAGCAAATTCAAGGATAATTGGAACTAGGTTTGCACATTTTGCAAGATGATGTTCAGAAGGTTCAATAACAATTGCAGGAAAATATTGAAAACGTGAATAAGTTTATTAATGAGGTGGCCCATTAATACGATTAGGAATTTCAGAAAATCCAAAAGAATATAGCTTAAGCATTTGATTGGGAGAATTTGTAATGGAAGTACAACATATCAGAAATTATTACTGATTACAAAGCTAAAGCAATAGAAATAGTTGAATCTAAAGATTTTGATTGGATAGATTTATATTTAGGATTTTAACATCTAACTGGAGGTTAAACTATTGATGAAGAAAAGCTTCACAAACTAATATCAAGATGGCCATTGATAGCATTTCTAGTAACTGCCATAGTCTGTTTGGGTTGTAGTACAATATATCATCTTTTCTATTGTCTTTCAGAGAGAGTGAATAGGATACTATTAAGATTGGATTATGCAGGTATTTGCTTCTTGGTTTCTGGATCCACATTTGCACCATTATTTTATGGGTTTCAATGCAATCCTCATTATGCAGTCATTTATGCGAGCATCTAGGGATTCTTTGCGATTGTGTTGTTCAGTTTGTGCTTGTTTGACTTTTTCTATAAGGAGGAGTGGAGAACATTGAAGAGCAATCTGTTTGCAGGACTCGGAGTGACAAGTGCAATACCCTTCATTCATTTTGCAATTGATGATGCTAAATTGGAAGGGTTCAGCTTCGCAACCCAATGTCCTTATTATGTTGCCATGGCAATCGCTTATCTGTAAGGATGATTGAATGATTTGTAGCTCTGGCCTGTACATCTATAATATAAGGTTTCCTGAGAAGCACGTGCCTGGGAAGTTTGACAATTGTGGGTAGAGTCACCAAATCTGGCACATTAGTGTGGTGGTGGCAATTCTATTTACGTATGTGGGTTCCTTGAATGCTTACTATTAGAGATTGGATCTGCCTTGTAGAGAGTGATGAAAGATGTTTATGTAAATAATTATATTTAATAAAATAATATAAAATGATAAAGAGAAATACCTAATTAAAGAAATAAATAGCATCTTCCAGAAATTAAGGGACCAACAATAAGGCGTGTCTGAAGCCTTAGGTCTTCCAATTCCCGCAGTTAATGAACAAAACCACTACGTTTTCTGAAGCCATCAGATTCTAAGGGTAGATTCAATAGCCATTGACGCCGGAGATTATGATTAGACAATCCATCAACAAACCCAGGGTGATCGAGCAACCCAAATTCAAAAACAATTATGGAGTTTAACGCTTTTCGGCTAAGGTTGTTTCAAAGCAATAAAATGTGAAGGAACCAGTCATCATAAAAATAACTACAAGCAAGAATCAGCAGGTGATTCAATAATTGGAAGAATAGAGTGAATATCAATTGAGTGAATTGGGCACATTCGACGATTTGATTCAGCAAATCCAAGAACGGGTTTTGGCTAAAAATTCAAACATCTTATAATTGGCATAAGACATCTGTTCAATAGAAGCCATTGATTTGAGAGGTCTTTAATGCATACCCTAATTGATCAAGCATCTTTTGATTTCATCAGTTTAGTAATAACTTCAGATACCTTAAATTTTATCGATCTTATTCACATTAAGCGAAGAAATCATGACCAGAGATGATCTTGATGAATCCCTATTGGAAATCATCAAAGTCTATTTGCAGAGAGGTTACGAGACCAATCTTCAAATGATTGTCGTCTTCATCAAACGTTGTGGGTAGATGATTTATTATATCAGAGCCAATAAATAGAAGGTGTTGAGTGAACTACTCATAACACTCTTACTCAAATTCAATGGGTTTAACACATATGAAGAATCTCAACTGCAATTGGCCTTCAATATTGTATTGAGACACAAGCAATTGAGATTGCACATCAAGGAGAATAAAGATATTGTCAAATTGAAACAACCCACATTGGTAGAGTAACTATAGAAATTTAAAATTACAATTAATTGATAACATGAACTTCGTTTATATTATTATCTTAAATTAAATGCATTCCTGATACTCTATATAAATCAAATGAAGATGCAAAACCATGAAAGGAACATGTAGAACAGAAATATTGGGTACACAGAAATGACCTTCTTCTCCTCGTTCATCATACTGCTCATAAAAGACAGCGAAGCTATTCAATAGTGTCAATAAACTCACAAAATGTTGACCACAGAAATGCAACTCCAACAATTACCAATCTTAAGAAAAATCCAAAATAAGATTAAAGGAAAGTTATCACAACAGCAGCCACATTGATTGGAAATACACAATAACCAAGGACGCAAACACTCTAAAAAAACGATACTTATCCACCTAACAATTTTGCATTTACTCTAATTTCAAACTTAAATTTACGTTATCACAGCAGACCCTCCCCACATTATGATAAAGATTGTGCCAAAGATAGTGTCGGCTAATAATTAAGTCAATCAATACATGATTGATTCGAATTGATGCCCAGTGTCCTAATTGATAATCAATATTGTGTGTACATTGCCAATAACAATGATAGGAGCAGTGGTCCCCATAAATCCCCTAGATGTAATGTAATCGATAGTCTTACAATTTCTCAGCTTTCTTCCTTGGGTCTCCTTCATTCTGGGAATGATCACATAGGACAATTTATACAGGATCATATTGATGTCTCTCAACTTTACATTAAAACCATTATTACTAGAGTGTCCAACACAGGCTCATCGAGAGTGTTCACTTACACCTCTTGTTAATTCATGTGTGCATAATCCACAAATTTGGCTTGTCCTTAAAACATCCCACTTCCGAAGGGGTGATTATCTGTCATTTTATATAAATAAATATAATTAATCTTAGGAATAATAATATAGATTTAATTCAAAACCTCATAAAAGGCTTTTTAGTCGGTGTTTTTGACTGTCCTTAGAATGATCTATTGTTAGGAGATTTGCTTTTGGCATTGTATTTGTCATTGAGTAATTCTTTATACTTCATTTCAAACGAAGATTAAGTTCTTGATTTGATTTGAAACTTAGAATTTTATTGTGATTCTTCCAAATTTATCATAAATCATACCATCTTTTATCGCAATGTCTCTCAGATAGAACAACCCCAACATATTTTGATATCCACATTGTATTAGCTTCTTCTCCTAATCAATCTTCACTACTACCACCTTATTGCCAGGTCTCAATGTGAAAATATCTCCACTTAGTGATTTGCAAGTATTCAACACTATCCCCTATTTGCAGTATTAGAATTGATTTTGTTAAGAAAATTGAGAATATTGCTGCGAAGCCGAATTCGGAACAGTTTTCTGGGAAAACAAACTCAACCTCGCCTTCTGCGGAATGTTATTGGCTTACAACTTAGACAAATGACTGAGAATGGGATTGCAATTCTATTCAAAATTAAGTTGGGTTTACTCTGGTTAATTAGAAGTCTAATCATAATTACCTTGTTGACTCTGCTGTTGTGAGAATCTTTGCTGAGTGTTTTTATCCAACAATCTCAGAAGGTTGTGATTTTCGTTCCTTTGATAATCCTTCGAAGATATCTCGGATGATTGTTCAATTGAGGACTTGGAATGATCGGAATCCAATTGGCTGACTTGGATTCCGATTTCTAATTTGAAATCCGAAACAGGTTATTAAGAAGATTATTGGGGTTTGAAATAATTCATTTATTTCGCTAATTGCTCTTGACGATCAGTGTGTCTTCTAGAAATCGGAATGTTCGGTTCAAAACTGTCCTAACTATTGGAGTGTCTGCTTTCATCTTGTTTGGTATAGGTTTTAGAATTGTTCATCTTGCTATTGTTAATTTCATCTTAATATTTAATGCTTGCATTTCCTACTCTCTACTTCTTTAAATTCTAGTATCTTTGGATTGTGCTTTCTAAAATTCAATCATCAATCACATACCACTCATCTTAGCCGATTACCCTTCATTGTCGTAATCCTCTTCCATTATTTTCTGTAGCTTTTTAGTCTGCAATAAGCCAGCCTCACTGCTGCTATTTGAATCCTAATCTGAGTGGACCTCATTCTTTTTCTGCATTTAAATGCCTTCCATGAAATTCCCCTTCCTCTATTGAGACTGGTTCTGCGATGAATCCAGGGCATTGTTAATCGACTATTGTTGGTTAGCATTGAATGAACTCTGGTACTTCTTGTTTTCATTGGATTGTGTCTTATCAGCCTTAAAAAATTATTCATCTTCTTGATAGACATTTTGGTTAACCGATTAAATTATAATCATTATTTTTTTTATTATAAATTTCAGATATGAAAGTCAATAGGGCTCCTCACTTGTAATCCAGCCTACACTACCAATTATTTAATAACGCACAGTGTGTATTTAGAAAATGCAATCTAAATTATCAATTATTTATATTTATAAATATTTATGACTGATGGTTCTGGAATCAAGTATCTGGAATAGTACGTTTGCTTCAATTCCATGTAAGTTGGATCAAAAGGAACCGTATTTAGAGGATGCTTATTGAATAACACAACCCAAAGTTTAGCAATTAAATAATGCGAATTGCATGTAAGTGTTGAAATTAAGTAAAAAGAGTGAGTCTGAAAGTTTGAAAACCTTGGATCTCATCAAAATGGAGTTGAAGAGATTGCAGAATATCAAACATCCCAATTTCATTAAGATCTACGATGTCATCAAAAATCACAATATGCTGTACTTCATCCAAATGCTTTGTGAAGATGGCAGTCTCCAGGATCATCTCACTCTGCGGAAAGACAAACCCCTAAGTGAAGTACTTTATGTGTTCATTAATTAAGCATGAGTCAATACAATTCATGTAACATATTATCGAAGGATATAAAGAGTTAAACATGGTTAATATCATTCATAACAACTTGAAACCATCCAACATCCTCTTACACAAAGGAGTGGCTCTGATCTCCGATCCCTATTACGCAGGAATCCTCTAATAAGAAGTCATGAAAGGACTCGCCACCCAAGACATCAATACCTTAAAGAATCTTCCATTCCCAAGTTATTTGGCTCCAGAAGTTCTGCATGGACAGCCTTACACTAGTAAATGCGATATTTGGTCATTGGGCTTGATATTTTACTAAATGCTCTATGGAGTACAGCCTTGGTATGCCTAAAATATCCACGAGTGGCTGGATAATATTAGTAAATTCGTACGTACTTATCTCTCTTAGTTAGCCATTGCAATTCCCACCTCGACCAACTAGAAAATAGAGTATTAAAGAACTGCTTACCAAGATGCTTACCGTTTCTCAAGAGGACAGAATCTCATTCCAAGATCTGATTCAAGACCCCGTACTCATCATCAAGCAGGAGGAAGAATAAATTGATTTCTAGGGCACTTCAGATAAAGGTACCAATGATCCCAATTTAAAATAGATGAATTTTTGTATTTAATCAAAGCAAACGGGGTTATTCTCGAGAAAAATCTAGTGGTCAAGTATCTAATGAAAGAGCAGGTAGTGTTAGCATTAGAGGAAGATTAATGGAAGCAGAGTGATGTGGAGGCGAGAATCTAGCAATGTTATTATGAGAAGGAACCAGATATCTCGGTATTTATAAACATCTTACATAAAAAGGTAGAAAGGATGGCTATCAAATACAAAAATGACAAGAAGAAGAAAGACATTTTCCAAAAATACTATTAGTATTTCATCTTTGAAAGAAATATTGCCTTCTTTTATAATTTTCTCGTGTAAAGGATTGTTAAATTGCAAGTGGATTGGCAGATACAACTACAAATAGATTTTTATCATAGGTTGATTTACTTAATAGCCAAATATCAAATGATTATTTTAACTAGAATTAGTAACTAACTTCAAGCAAATGGTAATCACAGTTTTGATCAAGATCTCTGGGGAAGATTTCAAAAATCTTAAGTATTTAAGAATTGTGTATAAAACATTAGTAATATTAACTATTGGTAGCGTAAATAGAATAAGATGGTCTTAATTCTTTGGACTTCTATAAGTCAATTTCTAAAAGATGTTAGTAGATCCTAAGAGAGGAATTCGAGAATAATAAACACAATCAATTGATTGTGGGCATGATCAATAATTTCTAGGCTGTCTTGAACGAGAATTTTGAAGCTAATGAAATTTTTAATGTGCTCTTCAGAGAATGCATTATGGAATGTCTCAAGGTTGTCAAAACCTTAGCAAGCAAATAAGTAGACATCAATCTATTAAATTACTATCTATTGATCTCACTCAATCCCTACGATGAATTCAAAGATATCAATTATGATTTCAACACATTTTATGAAGATTCAGAAAATTATTCATTCTAAGAATTACAAGAAAAATTAGCAAAGAAAAGCAATAAATGATTGTATTCAATATTATAGAAATTAATATATTTGTATTCTGAATTTAAAATACCCATCTTCAGGAATTCTCAGTTTTTATAAATCTTAATTTACTAACTTTATTTTCTATTGAAATCAATATGGAATCGATTATATGTTGTCTTAAAATTGAATAAATAATTATTCAAAAAGGGATAAATAATTTTAATGTAGAAATCTTTCGAGAATGATCAAATTCAAATTGGTTTACCTTTGAGTTTCCAAAGTCCGGTTGATGATTCTAAGGGTATATTGCAAATCAATAGGTTCAGTGATCAATTAGACTTTAAATACAGTCCTTATATAACACAAAACCAAGAATCAAAAAACATGGTAATCCCTTTTACTCCAGAATAACAGTAAAGTCCTAATTAAGAACAATAACTAATTGCTAATGCCAGTGAGGATTAGAAGTTGGAATTCTTTCGGTCAACACTGTACTTGTGGTTGATGTGGGAGTCTGTCATGTTTGTAATTTTGCTCTTCAATGTAATGCAAATAGATGTTTACTGTGATCAGATAAAAGGATTTATTCTATTTGGATTTCTGGTATTTGGTTCTTTAGCTTTGGTCTTGATAAAATATAAGAACGAAAGGAAATTAGAATGTCTGGATGTCATAAATAATAATAATGTTGATAAGCTATTCTTTATTATGGTAATGATAGTAGAAGGGATTTTCCACGTTAAGTTAATTGCCGTTATTGAATGTTTATGTGTTGGGGATAGATATTATGGGCGAAATTTTGATTTCTCAATGGAAAAATAAATCGTTTATTAAGGGTTATTAATCCATTTATCGATTTTAATATCGATTGGTTTTATTTTAGTAATCACTTTGATACAATAGAAGATAGATCCAAAATGTAAATAAATTAGTCATATAATTAGAATATCTCATAATTTCTTTGATTATTTCCTTATTACTGGGAATTATGTACTAAGCAGCCTCCCCACAAATTGAATTAATTCCAATTATGGTAATTTTTGTAATTTTTTGTTTATTTGGCACTGTAACAGTTATTTCGGGTTAGCAAATTACCGATGGAAAAGTAATAGTATATTTAATATCCTCTAGTTTGGTTTAGATAAGAAACGAAACTATATGGGATCCTTATTATTGTACTTAAACTTGTTTAGGCTTTGCTGTTGATATTACTTAAATGTATATAATAATTATAATATCAATAATTAATTGTAAGTATTCTGATCAAAAATATAATTAATGGAAAAAAATTAAAGTTTAATTAATAAAGTATCACCATTTACTTCGATTAGTGAGGGATAAAAGTATATAATCACTAAAAACCTACCTTAATTGATTTAGATTGTCTTGAAGGATGCTGCTGAGTTTCAATCGACTTAAATATAAAAATTAAAGGCCTTGCAATAATTGAAGATGATCTGTTGCATAGGTGACATTGGAGAATATTTGACTTAAATATTTAAGTTGTTGGCCAAGATTTATACGAATGATGATAAATATTATTTGAATGAAGTAAAGATGAATTAGATTATGAATAGTGTAGATAAATATGCTATGTGATTGGATTGAAGATACAAATAGATTATTATTTGCCAACATTGATAAATTAGGCGAGATTCGAATTGCAGGCTCAATAATCAAAAACATTATGCAATCTGATCAACATTATAAGCGAGACAATAGTGCATGAGAATGACAATCTCGATCTTTAGAGTTTGGTTCATTTGATTGGAGACATCGAGAGTGTCTATTCTGATTGTTGGGAGGTGATGGAATGTGTTTATTATTTGGAAAATCGAATAATAAGTTAATCTTAACAAGAATTACCGATTTACGTGAGATAATTGTTCTAAGCTCTTCTAACAATCAGATCATTCAATAAGTTGGATTGTGAACCATTGCTTCATTCATTGTCAACGAAATGCGGATACACAAGTGTAACTGATTTACATGCAAATGAAATAAGTTTGATTCTAGAACAGATAGTAAATTAAGAGCATTTTAAGACTTGGAAGCACAACACGAGAGAATTCCTAAAATTTAAGGCAATAGTAACAGGATGCGGGGATGGGATATCTAAATACATGCAATAGATTATACAGATAATGAAATATTCTTTGGGTGGTGACTAGGAAGTTGAATTGCGTTTGGAAGTGCTTTTGTTATTGGACAGAGTAGTATAGATTTAATCAATCAAAGACAGTATAAGAATGTATGCAGCAGTAATGATATCCTAATTGTTAATCCAATCTATGGTTTGGAAAGCCAATAAACCAACAGTGAAGGTAAGAAAGGCAGCTGTAATAATAACACTGTATTTGAGTGAGATGTTGAGTTAGGAGGAAATATTGGAGTTGTTCCCAGCTTTGGCAGCTCCCTTGAAATCGTGCATGACTGATGATTGGGCACCAGATTTGAGATTTGCATCAAGTAAATTGGCAACAAGTTTAATAAAGAAGTGCTAGATTTTAAATTATGAAATCATCAGGGATTTCTATCCTTCTCTGTTGGAGAGATTGGATGATTCATAAAATCAAATTAGAATAGAGATTACTTTTGCAATTGCAGCAATAATGTAGTAGAAGTATGACTCGACAACGATATTGGAATACATTGTAAAGGCAACATTGATTCATTTGGATGATTCAAGTGAAGAAGTGCAGAGGGCTGTTTTCGAATGTCTTTTGAGATGTCCAGAGAAGGGAGTTGTGTTGAAGGAGGCAGAATTGGCAGTGAAGAATTTCAAATACCCACGATTGTGTTAGGAATTGATTAAATTGTTGAGTTGAATATAATTGTGATATATATATAAATAGTAGATTATAATGTAATTATTTTACAATAATAATAAATAATATGAAAACTATAGATAAATATACATTGCTCAATTAAATTGGGTAAGGATAATACGGCAAGGTATACAAGGCGAATAAACACAACACTCAAGAATATTATGCAATCAAAGTCATCAAACTAACTCGATTTAAACAATTACCGAAATTAACTTAATTCACAATGAACGAAGTTGAAACATTAAAACGAATTAACAATCCAAATGTGATCAAGTTTATCGAATTATTCAATTCTAAGAATAACCTATATTTAGTTTATGAGTTTTGCAATGGTGGTAATCTTGAAGAGTATATTCAAAGAAGCCGGAACCTCAGGGAAAGTGATGCGATGGATAAATTTGCTTAATTATTGAATGGGTTTGAATCCTTGCAGAAAGAGAACATTCTGCATCGAGATTTGAAGCCTTCCAACATTCTTTTGCATGACAACATTGTGAAGATAGCAGATTTCGGTTTTTGTAAAAATATTGAACCTTTTGATCTCACTTAAACAATGGTAGGATCGCCAATTTACATGGCCCCTGAAATCTTGTTAGGAGAACCCTATAGCTTCTCTGCTGACATCTGGTCTCTAGGAGTGTGTCTTTACGAGATGCTGTTTGGAAGATGTCCCTACGAAGACGTGACCATCCCGAGACTAATGTACCAAATACAAAATCAACCTGTAACGATGATGCACACCATATTAGCTGACAATCCCTTACCAAATTGGAGAGGGAATCGAACGACTGTTGAGACGGATGCTCACTGTTGATCCGAGACAGAGAATATCCTGGCAAGAACTGTTCCAACTCAGGATCTCCAAAAGTCAGAAGAGTGTCTCGCCACTCACCAACAGTAATAGAAGAGGTGTATCTCGTAAGTGTAATATAATTTAATATTAGCAATTAGATAAAACTCCTCGCCCTATCAACAAGTGTTCCAGAAGAAGAACAGTCAGCACTTCTCCTCAAAGATGACTGAAACATCCGAAAGTGGAATCTACACCAACATCAAGATCATTCTGCAGCAAAGGAAACAATTGCATGAGCACATCCAAGCCATCATCAAACTCTTAGAGGTCAACGACAATGTCCACGTCCCCTTAATGGTACTCTTCATGATCAGATACATTCAATCTCAACTGAAACTAAATTTCGACTCTCTCATCAGATTAAGAGAATTCAAGAACACTCCTCAGTTCGACAAGATACAATATATTTATAAGGAAGATGAAAGGTATTCTCTTTTTCATTACTCTCTCTCCCTTTTAGCTAAATCCTCCTAGTCGAAAAACAGATAGTCCAGGAATTGAACAAGTCCCAATGTCCTTCCGACAACGTCACCACTGAAGAATTCCAATGGAATACTAAGTAGTTCTTGCGTACCATCTCCGATGATATCCAATTGTCAGAATTGCAGAAATATTTCTATAGATTTTTAGATTCACTTAATAAATGATATAAATATAATATTGATATTTCATATTTTCACCTTTTTATTTATGTCATCCCCCAATATCCAAGCCTAGATTTATTGTTAACATTTAGTAAATGCTTCATACTCGATGTTATCAACAATTATTTAATATTTTTCCCGCTCTATTTCAACGAAAGCATTCGGAGACGTATTTTATATCATATGCACAATCAATCCTATTTGCTCCGGAGCCAATTATTTTAAATTATTCGAAAATTCCACCTTGTCATTATAAGTCACCTATTCCTAAGGTTCCTCCTGATACACATCCGATGTAATCTCCTTTGTTTTTGGTACCACCTAAGGAAGGTTCACAAGAGGCAGATAATTTTTCACATTCTTCTTAAACAACCTTTCCAACTTCTCAGCTATTTTCGTTATCCACTATCAATCTTAATTCAAATTATTACACTCTGCGGTCCATTGTACAATTTGCAATTATCCCAAATTAGTTATATCTCATCCAAACACTCCTCCACAGTTTTGTATGTATTGTTATTCAATTTGAATTGTACCGTCCCCAAATCCATTGGTCTCTTAACTATTTAGATATAATCAGGCAGATTCAATCTCTTATAATCTACAGGCTAACGAAACTCGACACTATCATTTGAATCAATCAATTGTTGAACTATTTAATTCAGTCGTTTTTATTCATCCTTATTTAGTGGAGTTTGAGTATTTTTTATCATTCAGATGAGATTGTATATAATATTTATATAAATATAAGATAATATATCTTTTCCTTTTTTAACTTCATGCCTCTTCTCAAATTCTTGTGTCACTATTTGAAAATGTTACCAATTACCCTTCTAATTTCGGCATTCTTTCATTCGCTCTTCATTTATATAATTAATAGAAATAAATCTTAAAATGGATCCAAGAATGCTAGTTAATTCAAACATTGATGCTCCAGCTCCGAATTATCCAAATAGAAGCTTTTACCTTGAGAAATTAATTGGATATGGAGCTGAGGGTTATGTCTATTTAGCAAAAGTTACGAAGTGGAACAACAGGGTAAACGATAGAGTTGCTTTAAAATTGCAACCAAAAATTAAATAAGATGAAATAAATTTCATGTTTTCCCTTATTTAAATATAAACCAAATGCGAACAAACAAGCAACCCAAAATTATTGTCCTTATTAGAGCAGGCATCTAGTAATATTATAAGAGTTTATGAAATAATTAAATGGAATAATTACAATTTTGTTCTGATGGAGGCTGGAGCTCAAAACTTGAATAGTTTTATATAATCTGAAAAGAACCTATAAATTTAGAGTAAATTAGAAATTATGAAATAAGTATTGCCATTTTATATAAATTAGATCGCATAATCTATTCTATTTTTACATAAGAACGGAATAATTCATAGAGACATCAAACCAGAAAACTTTATACTCGTTGGTTAACAATTCAAATTAATTGATTTCGGATTGGTTCGCCAAAACAGTCAACTAATAAAAACTGCTCATGTTGGAACTCCTCTTTTCGCAAGTCCAGAAATCTTTGAAGAATCCATTCACTACACAGAATCAGTTGATATCTGGTCGTTGGCTTGTGTATTTTATGAGCTTATTCAATCTTCACCTCTTATCCCAGGTACTCAATTGCAAAATAAATTTAGGAAATACTATTTAAGATGTTAAGAAAATAGTACTAAATCATAAGTATCAACCAGAAGCAATTTACAACAAGATTGAATCCACATAAATATCTAGTTCATTGAAAAGTTTACTAAAGCGAATGATCAACCCTTCTCCTGAAAAAAGATGTTCAATAGAGGAAGTATTGGACCAACTCTAAAATATCATGATAACAGATTATTAATTAGGATAATGTCGTGATAATCCAAGATTAAATGAAGGAAATAATCCTTAATAATAATAATTTATCAATTAGTCTCCTTTTAAATAGAATAAAACAGATTAAAACTTTTATGTTTTTCAAAATTAAACCAATTAACAATAGGCTTCGATCTAAAAGAATGGAACTTTTCCAATCAATAATTAGTAAATTGAAATGTAAAATTTCTTAAAAGGTGGAATTACTTAAATCTAATAAATTTTGGGAAATCAGATCTAACAAGCGCAGGATTAAAATAGGGAATTAATAGAATAAACTATAAATTTGGCTTAATAAAATAAAACTTTACTAGAACTTACAGAGAAGAATTAAATATAGATAGAATATTTGTAGAAGAAATTAATTGAAAAAGAAAAGGATGATCAGAAGGAAAAAACACCTAATATTTCAAACAGAAGCTAATGCAATTGTGATGCAGAGAATAAAAAATTATTGAGAGAACTTTAAAAATAAATTGAAAAAGAAAATTAATCAAATCTTGAATAAATTAGTAGTATGAATAAAGCTTTAACTTATTTTTAATAATCAATAATTTAGATTTCAGCACATCTTGAACAAATTAAAATATAACATAAAGAAGAACCTGCTAATTCTAAAAATAGTCAGTAATAATCCACAAGTGCTTTAAATCATATTATAAGTTTGATTTAAAGCTCGGAAAAGAACACTTAATAATCTATTTCATAATTAAAATCAAATATTTAGTCATAGTATTAACAAATTTTAAATAAGTATATAGAGAAAAATGAATTTGATGAATTTAATGCTACCTAAAAAAATTCCAAAGATAATGATTAGAAAATGATTGAGTAAATTTATAAGCTTAACTAACAATTAAATAAAAATTTATTAGCTGAAATCATGAGTAAATTTGAGAACTACTTGTAAGAATCTGCAGGAATTATACAAAATCTTAAATATGAAATTCTCAAGAATACTAAACCAATTGCCGAAAAAATAGAATCATTTACTGGTTAATCGCATTAGCAAAATACACAAACATACTAGCAACAGATGACAGCATAAAGAAATGCACACCATTCATAGCCAAACCAAACACCGTAAGAATATAAATAAAATCAAACTATAAAATAGTCAAATTAATAGGAAGGACTAAATTAAAGTATTTATATTAAAAATAATTAACAATAGGGTCGAATAAATAGGAAAGGCCTAGATATTAATAATGAATTTTATATATTATCTAACATTATGATATTTTCTCAAGGTTCTTTATCTTCATTTAACTTAGTTTTACCATTTTCCCTTAATTTTTTGCTGAGGCATAAAATATATAAAATCATTGAGAACAAAATGAATAGAAATATGATAGATAATGTTATCATCCAAACAGGAACTTTCTCTTCGATCTAAAATTTATGTTTAATTAATTAATTACAATTGGTTCAATCTCAACTGAGCATTCTTTTTAGAAATCTCTCCTCTAATTTTCAATCAACTATTTAAAGATTTTATAAGAACATTTCTTCGAATCCGTATTGCATATGTTCATTTCAGTGCCATTATAAAGAACTTTAATGTAATGATCATGGGTCTATTCCTCTTCCCATAATTCCCAAATAATGTTAGAAGCAAATCCAGGATAAGTGTAAATACAATTCTTGTTACTGACTTCTTGGCCCAAGTAAACCTAAGCCATGCATTCGGCTGATGTAAAATTTAAAGCTGAAGCAATCAATTACACATTTATGTCATGAGCTGAATAAATGATATATTTTTGATTTTTATCTGCCTATTAAGTCAATGCTGAATCAAAATAGGAGAGTAAAGATTCGAAAAATGGTGAAGAAAAGACATCGACCTGGCTATCTTAATAATTAAATAGTTTACTGCTGAGTTTAATAGAGCTATAATGCAATTGTTAGGGCATAGAGAGAGTCAACTTTAAGGTATGTTTCTTTTGTGAGATTAGGGGGCATTGGGTAATCATTGTAAATACATGAATAAAATGTATCCATATATTCTGTGAGAGTGAATATGTTGAATTCAAGTGGATCTATATTCATTTCATTACAAAATTATAGCAAAGTACTTTAAGCTTTGATACTTACAGCAATAGTTAAGTTGGTTTGCATGTTTTGGACAAACATTTCATACCCTTTAGGACAAATAAGTATTGATAAGAGTCTATCATCAGTTATTGCTTCTTTCATGTGAATGGGTAGTACTTGGATATCATGTTAAATGGCTGATTAACCAATATCAGTTGGAGTTTCGGCTCCTGGGTTTGGTGGAATCAAATAACTATCCTTGACATTGGGTACTTTCGGTCCATTATTTGAATACATCCCTTGNCATACTAGCAACAGATGACAGCATAAAGAAATGCACACCATTCATAGCCAAACCAAACACCGTAAGAATATAAATAAAATCAAACTATAAAATAGTCAAATTAATAGGAAGGACTAAATTAAAGTATTTATATTAAAAATAATTAACAATAGGGTCGAATAAATAGGAAAGGCCTAGATATTAATAATGAATTTTATATATTATCTAACATTATGATATTTTCTCAAGGTTCTTTATCTTCATTTAACTTAGTTTTACCATTTTCCCTTAATTTTTTGCTGAGGCATAAAATATATAAAATCATTGAGAACAAAATGAATAGAAATATGATAGATAATGTTATCATCCAAACAGGAACTTTCTCTTCGATCTAAAATTTATGTTTAATTAATTAATTACAATTGGTTCAATCTCAACTGAGCATTCTTTTTAGAAATCTCTCCTCTAATTTTCAATCAACTATTTAAAGATTTTATAAGAACATTTCTTCGAATCCGTATTGCATATGTTCATTTCAGTGCCATTATAAAGAACTTTAATGTAATGATCATGGGTCTATTCCTCTTCCCATAATTCCCAAATAATGTTAGAAGCAAATCCAGGATAAGTGTAAATACAATTCTTGTTACTGACTTCTTGGCCCAAGTAAACCTAAGCCATGCATTCGGCTGATGTAAAATTTAAAGCTGAAGCAATCAATTACACATTTATGTCATGAGCTGAATAAATGATATATTTTTGATTTTTATCTGCCTATTAAGTCAATGCTGAATCAAAATAGGAGAGTAAAGATTCGAAAAATGGTGAAGAAAAGACATCGACCTGGCTATCTTAATAATTAAATAGTTTACTGCTGAGTTTAATAGAGCTATAATGCAATTGTTAGGGCATAGAGAGAGTCAACTTTAAGGTATGTTTCTTTTGTGAGATTAGGGGGCATTGGGTAATCATTGTAAATACATGAATAAAATGTATCCATATATTCTGTGAGAGTGAATATGTTGAATTCAAGTGGATCTATATTCATTTCATTACAAAATTATAGCAAAGTACTTTAAGCTTTGATACTTACAGCAATAGTTAAGTTGGTTTGCATGTTTTGGACAAACATTTCATACCCTTTAGGACAAATAAGTATTGATAAGAGTCTATCATCAGTTATTGCTTCTTTCATGTGAATGGGTAGTACTTGGATATCATGTTAAATGGCTGATTAACCAATATCAGTTGGAGTTTCGGCTCCTGGGTTTGGTGGAATCAAATAACTATCCTTGACATTGGGTACTTTCGGTCCATTATTTGAATACATCCCTTGTAAATTACTCATGGCACTCATTATGGTTCGATTAACATCTGTTGAGTAGACAAGGATTTGTGAGGCATCATAGGTGTCACTTAGGAATTATAACTCAGTTATATATCTCTTTCTCATCCATTGACCTAGAACAAAGTGTTATCTCATTCCTGTAGGAGTTAGGTAGCCATTCAACAAATCGTTTTATAGAAAGTATTCACAATTCCAATTGCAATTTACAGGCGTTCTTGATCCATGTCTCCACATTGCTTAAATAAACAACAATTTATCAGCACACAAGTATTGATATAAAATAATTGAGATAATTAGAGTAACTTTCATGAGTATCTCGAATATTTATTAATGTATTTATTTATTTAAGTTACATATCAGAGTAAACATACATGCTTATTTAAATTCTATATTGTTTATCTAATAATATTATTAAATTAATAGTTAATATTTATGTAAAATAATTTAGTTTGTAAAAGAAGAAGATAAAACTTATAATTATCCTTTTATCAAAAATGTAGAAGTAAATCAAAACTATAAAATTTATATTAATTTCATTTATTTTGAAATAAATTTATTTGTAAAATAAATCCTCAATGCTCTTGTCGACATCTAAATTGACTTCTTCAAAGCTTCAAAGATCTCAGATATCGAGTCCTCAAAGATCGACTGTCAACTATCTAAGTTAGGACTTAGACTCCCCTTCAAGATAAAGAATAAAGCTGCTTTCTGATAAATGGAATCACATCCAAAATGGAATTGATAAGGATAAATTAGAGAAGAGGGAAGTGTTAGAGGAAAGAATTAAAATCATTGAAGATGTTTTAGCATCAGAAAAACCAAAGGACGAATAGAAGTTCAAAGTGCTGAAGGATTCAGTATTGAAGTTGTAAGATTCTGCTCATAACTAAAAGTCTGAAAGAGAGGTTTGACTATCCCTTATGTTATATAGGCCTTTGATTACAAGAAAGAAAGAGACTTTAGAACTTTATCTGATAATATAGCACTTTCATTTGAATAGGAGAAGAATGCAAGAAGTCAAGGAGAAACCAAGCTACAAAAATAAATTGATGAGAGGTTTTCATAGATAACATTGACAATAACAAGGAACACACATCAATATGAGGATAGAAGTCAAGCTAAGATAGCTGAGGTTCTTCAGTAGATTTAGATAGTCAAAAATTAATTGGATTAAGAAAGAAGATCAAGGTAGAACTATATAATTATAGTTTTAGGGAAGAATCCTCAGAAAGTTTGAGTGATTAGATGGACAGTGAAATCAATAAGTTTTCAGACTAATTGTTGGTTGAGAAAAAGGTGAGGGAAGAAACATAAGGGAAAATATTCAGAATGATTGAAGATGTCCATGGGAAATTACAATAGGACATTTCATTTGAAAGAAGAGAAAGAGAAGCCACTACTGAAGCATTATTAAAATTATTAGAAGATGCTTGCATCAAAATAGATAAAAACTTTAGATATTGATATAATTATATCTATGTCAGACGGTTTTAATTGGCCACATTTATTTATATATTGACTATAAAAGATGATGTTATTTCAAAATGATAATGTGAATGTCGCATAAATTATTATATAATGATAATGATTCTATAATTGATGATATATCATGCCTATTCTTATCCAACCTAGAGCTCAAGTTCAGCAATTCTTCTTTATAATCCAAGTAGTTGTTATTGTAAGGCAGTTTTCTCTCCTTTAAGAGCAGTAATTTACTATTATAATCTAGAATTCTCTGCTTTCTGATGAGCAAAATGTCTATTGTTATTAAGTAATATGTACCTCTTCATTTCTTCTTCGATTCTCATGAGTTCATTGGTTAATGTTTTTTTAACATCCTAGGTTTTCATGCTCAAAACTGATTCGAGTGTATCCTTCTCTGATTTCAATATTTAGACTTCTTTTTTGTGGAAATTCATCTCATCCTAGATGCCTTTGATTGTTTCCTGTTAGAAAATATAATATCAGTTTCATTACTTCCAAACTCATTAATTTCCCCTTCAAGGATGCAGGGTTCTATGATCCTGCAAAACTTTGACCTGTCTATCCCAAATCATTTCCTTTGGCAAGTGTATTTCCAGCTGACTTAAATGCGTTGCTCATTGAGGATGTCGAGTGTATATTTATAAATTAAAATTATTATTAATTTATGAAATCTCTTATCACAATATTAAAATTCTCATTATAGTTTATTATTCATTAATAAAATGTTATTCATTCATCAAAAAATTAATTTTAATAAGTTTTTTTCTCTTCACATTATAAATATTGCAATCAATATATAAATGTAAAATTATAAATAAAATTTTAGAACATTCACAAAGCATCTAATATTAATATTAAATCAGTTCTCAAATAACTAATAACATTCTCATGGATGTTTTAAATTATTTGGAATAATGAAGATTGAATGTGATTTTTCTATTAGTCCTTCTACATATTGTTTTATATTTAAAAATCAGTATTATTATTAAAATTATTAAAATTAATGAGCTCTAATCCAAGTTCACCTCCAACTCCATATAAGAATGGATCCATACTTTTAAATAGTTACACAATTAAGGACATCCTTAGACAATCACCAAACAAAAAAATTGACCTCTATGCTAAGATAATTGTAATGGAATTCGTTATTTTAGGCCATTTCTGAAGCATAATAATGTGATACAAAATATGGGCCATAATTCACCAAAAATATTTGTCTCTCAGACGGTACTGATATCATTTGGGTATCAAGTAACGTAATTTGTTTTAGGCATCTTTACAATAGAAACTTTTAAATCAGCATTAGAACGATTTTATTCTAGAAAATCAGATAGTATTAAGAAACATGATCATCGAAGAGTAAGAAGGAGTAGTTTAACTAATTGATGACATTTGGACTTCGGTGTAGACTCCTGAGTCAGTGGAAATTAATTACTTCACTTTATGAATTTCTTTATAAATATTTTATATAGATACTTCACTTTTAAGATTATTATTTTAACTGCTTGTTTTTATTTTATATTATAAAAATGAATAAACCAATTGATTAATTCCAGTTATAAGAATCAGATGATGCCTTATTACATTCTTATCAATTTGAATTCAAAATTCAGGCTTTAAATCTCCAATATTTTTATGACTCTAAATCATTAATATATTTATGAAAAAAATATTATTCTTAGCTATTGCTGCAGCTTGTATAGTAGCTTTAATTGCATTCAACAGTGACATTTAAGAATCTGTTTTTAAGAGAGTGAAAAGACACGATATTTGGGGACCAGCATGCAGATAGAAATGCGCTGACAACAAGGGTAGTATCTGCGGACTTGTATCACAGGGTTGTTGCACAATAGTATTGAGATTCATAATTTTAGGAACGTTGCTCAACAGGATTCACTGGATAAAATTGCGAAGCTGGATATAAATTACACATCCCAGGATGTACAACAGATTGATTAAGATAAATATTATTACATTATCGATAATTATCATAATATTTGCTTCAGGCAACTAAATTAAGCAATAGTTTATACAATATTTTGAGTAAAATTTCAAATAATAATTGTAATCGACACCATTAGATTTACTAAAAAAATTAAGTACTTTAAATAGAAGCCTTCTAAGAAACAATACTTAAATATAAATATAAATCTAGATTTAAATTTGGGTAATTTTTGGATTATAATTTGATCTGAATACAATTGGTTTGAATTCAAGATCTTATCCTACATTTTTACATAAATTTATATTATATCAAAATAAAATTAATTGAAATTTCAGTTACTTCAATATAACTCCTCAAAATAAACTTTCTTATCATCTATCATTTCCCATAGCCAAGATTAAACAAGAACTGGATTTCTGTCAAAATCTTCAGACTTTAATTCAACAAATTGATCATCACCCGATATTGTATTCTTGTTCTAATTTTCAGCGTAAAGAATTACGATGTCGCATTGTATTAAATAACAATTGCAACGAAATTCCTGTAATTCTTGATCCATATCATATATAATTTCTAACATATTACTGATATATAGAAAGATCCTTTCATTATTCTTTTACACAATAGATAATAGGTCTTATTAATTGTTGATATCATCTACCTTTAATATTTTGAGATCTTATGTTGAATTTATCCACTGATATTCATAATTATTCAATTTAAAATTTTCTAATGAATCTCTAAACAAATTATAACTTGTCTAATTGGAATAATGACTTTTTTAATAAACATCTTTTTTCAAATCAAAAAGTAGTTTTTCAACTAATTTAGAATAATATTTGAGGAACCTAATGAATTAATTCTAAAATTCAAATTGTTTTATCTTATCAGGGTATGTTTTAATGACATTTTGTAATTTGTTGCAAAAGTTTTAGATAAAAGTACAAATAGCCTTTTGTTTATTCCATCTATTCATTTCTGGCAATCCTATGAATTCAATTTAAGATGTTTAAATTTAAGATTTTGCAATTTCAGTTGTGGGGTATTGAATCACTGAAAATGCCTCTGTCTGACTAAGTTATGATTCCTGAAGATCATCATTTTCATTTGGTGTATTTATAAAATAAAATTCAGAAATTTATTTGATGGAATTACCCAAATGTACCAGTCCTGACGAATATAATTACTAGAATGTCAATCTTTTTTTCACATCAAATTATAGCATCTATTAAATGGTCTCTCTAAGTAGTTTATTGTTTATTGTATCAAATTTGGCTTTTTAGTTTCTTATAGATGTATATTATCCTTATAAATCCTTAGCTTAATAGGGATACTAACCAGTAATCATTTAATATAAACAGACTCCTAAACTATAAATATCTGCTGAAAAAGAATACTTGCTTCCTACTAAAACTTCAGGAGCTAAAATGAAAAATAAAATTATATATACCCATATTAAAATAGGTTCCGGCTAAGGTTTTTGTTTCCTCTAATAATTATTTAGCAAAGCCAAAATCTATTAGTTTATAACTAGCATTTCTAAAAATTGAGTCATCGACATATTATTTTTTGTTTTTCAGATAATTTAGATCCCCCTTTCTAAAAACTACTCCTATGTTTTCTAACTTCAAATCTCTATGAATGATTTTATTTTAGTGTAAATAATATAATCCATTCATTAATTGTTAAAGAATAACAATTACAATATCCTCTGGTATCTTGTTGTTATAATAATCAGTCCTCACTTTCTACAAATCCATTTCACAAAACTAAAGTAATTTATATAATAAAGTAGACTTCTAAGACTAAAATTTATGCCTTGCCTAATTCAACACTTTCAATTAATTTGATAACATTCTCATTATTGCATTTCTTTAGTAAAGTAGTTTCATTTTTCAAAATATCGGGAATGTTTGCAGCTTTTTATGTATCATTTACCTAAACAATTAACAAGGAAATTAAAACCTTAATAGCTACAAAGTCTCCATTTTTATTTTGACACTTATAGACTTTTGAAAATTCTCCCCTTCCACATTCCTATGGATTTGTATACTTATCTCCAAACAGTTTCTGAATAAGTGTGCAAATTTCATACTCCATTTTTAATAGAAATATTATTAAAATTAAATGGTGTTATATTCAAATAGTTTGATTTTTTGTGAAATGTAATAATAAATAACTAGTCGATTAACTTTGATTCGAGTCAGATTTTATTAAAATAATGAATCTTATTTAATAATATTAATTATCCAATGATTTTCTGAATTGAATGTTTCAATATAATTGAGAACAATAGGGGAATGAGAAATGGGGTGTGGCAATTATGTAATACGCATTTATGAGTTTGATTATGAGTATTTTGATATGAAATATTTAAGAATACGAATATCATTATATTGATAAATAAGAATAGTCGTTTTTATTATTTAAAATAAATGAGAACAGGATTATTAATTTGCCTGATTTTGGGAGTGTTGAGCGTTGAACTCAATATGGAGAGACATTCAGAAGAAGTTTTGGCCAAATTAAGAGAATCTAAATGGGCTTCATTCATAGTTGACTTCGCAGAGGTGGAATTGGGAAGTGGAGGAGCCTTGACAGAATTGGTTGAAGCTATCAAATAATTGATCGACTAATTAGAGGAGGAATTAGATGACATTCATCATGCTTACTCCAGAAGAACTGATGAACATAACAGAGATGTCACAAGATATGAATAAGAAATTTAAGATGCTGACAGAGGTTAATGATTAAATAATATTGTTAGATATTTTCAATGGAGAAGATTTCATTGACAACGTTCTCATCCCATAAAAGTAAAGATTCCAAGATGCTCTTGCTCAATTGAAAACCAACATTGAGGAAAACAGAAGAATTCTTGATTCAGAAACAGTTAACAGAAAGAAATAACACGAGTAATTCTTGTCCAACATAGCTGAAATCAATGAAGCTATTGGTGCTGTCGATGAATCCTTAGGATTACTTTCTTAAATTACTAACCCATCTCTCGTCTAATTCAAGAGAGTCCAAACCAACTTGGGTAGAATCCAAACATCATTCTAAAACCATTCTTCATTTGCTCCAATCATCAAAGCCTTACTTGAATTAGCAACAGAATAAAACTTCGCCGATTAAGGATCAGTGTAATAATTGGTCAAGATCTTCAATGAATTGAGAGTCCAATTTGTTGACACCTTAAACCAAGAAACAGCCGATGAGAGTGCAGCTGAATCCAAATTCGCCGAGAGAGTAGCCTAATTAGAAAAGGAGTTCGCTGAATTCTAAAGAGCTGTCCTCATCAAGAATTCTGAAATTGCCGCTAACGAATGTATCAATCCATAATAACATTTTCAGAAAAACTAGGAGAAACCATCGTCTATGTCGGATAAAGAAAAGATGACAGAGCCACTCTCTAAGCTTAATTATAAGCTGAAAACGACAACTACGCTGCTGAGACCGACCTCTACAACAGAACTGTTGCAGAATACAACAAAGAAATCGAGATCAGTAAGCAAGCTCTTGGTTTATTAACCTAACCAAGCTTTGAATAATATGTCAAATCTAAAGTTGGCATTTGATCCATATTGGCACATTCAAATAATATATTAACAATCATTATTCCAATTTCATCATTACTTTATGTGATGATTTATATTCTACTATTACTAATGCGATTCTGCATTTGTTTTCTTCATCTCCTCAAATATATCAGGTCGTATTTAAACAGGCAACGAGGTTTCTATTCCTCCAAACAACTTGTCATTCTCTTCCTCCTTCATAACTATGGGCTACTACTACTGGATTGAGTGCAGCAAACTGGGATTCATATACAAAAAACTCATCATGGGTGTTTCAAACTTGTACATTCGATTAATTTCAGGATCTGATGAGGACTTTAAGGATTCCTTTAACCAATTTTAAAAATCTTAATACTGCTTCAAAGCCTCAGGGTATTAATTTACTCTGTAGGAGTCTGATCTTATGGAATCTTAAAAAAATGAAAATGGGTCTATTATTTACGGGAATTGTGATTATTGCATTTAAGAATGTTACAATGAGGGAAATTGTGATTAAGAAAATTATATTTATTATTGCTATTACTGAGATTATTAAGTTTAAAACTATGTAAATGGTATTGACTAACATTGTTACTCTGGTTACTTTTACTATTATTTGTTTTCCTGAAGGATTCCTTTTGGCATTTCCTCCAATTATTCTTCCATTTTGAATGATTATTAAATTTTCTTGAATTTTCTTATTTTCTTCATTCCCTGACTACATTTCAATCCTTCCTCATCCAGAACCCTCACTTTACTAGGTACGACATAATAAGGGTTCTACACTTTTCCATATTATTTTCTTATAAATGAATAAAATCTATTTTTGATCATGTTTTCCTAAATTTTATTTAATTATTACAGGCCTTCCAGACATTTTCTTTGACATATCTGACCATCTTGTACCCATCTTCTAATACATTTCCCAAATCTTTTTATCTTCCTGCTTAGTCCAAGGCGTTTTTATGATATTGGAATCTAAATGGTTAACATACCTCTCCCTTATCTATCTACCAGTTCTATTTGGTATCTCATTAGCTATTTGTTTCCAGTTAAATTAATAAATTTTTGTAAGTCTCAATACTTCCTTATCTTCCTCCTCTGTCCACTTTTGATTTCTTTCATTCTACCCTTATTTAAATCTTCTTACTTCTTTTGGTTTTATTCTTTTCCATCTTTATGCACATTAGGATGCGTTCCTACCAGGAACAAACTCAGCAATCAACTTCCAATTTGAACCGTGTGTAAAAACTGCAGCCTGCAATTTATTGTCCTCCTCCTCCTTCCAATACTTTCGACTTTGTAATTTTTGATCGCAATCTTATTCAATAACCTAATGATTTCCTCTTCTTTTCATTCTAATGAATATATTTGTTGTTAAGTCGTACCTTTTTCTTCTGGGAATAACAATGTATATTAATTTGTTAAAGAAAATTCAATATTAAAAATTGGAGCAATTCTTTAAATTCACCACTTTTAGCATTTCTTGCAAGTAAAGACATTCATCCTTTATTAATTACTGAAATGGCATCAATTGTATAAAGAAAAAATGCGAAAAATATTAAAGATTGATTTTTATGAATAAACATTCTTTTTAATATTATCATTTAATTATACTGAATTTCTTGATAGATCAACATAAACCAAAAGTCAAATTTTTAATCCGATACACCATGATAAATATCTTAAATTTCCAATTCAAATTATCATATTATAATCAAATTCATATCTTATGTAAACTTTAAAATCAAAAAGTAATATTATCTTAAAGTAAAAAGATATGATAACTTCATTAGCTCTATTAATTCTTAAATCAAGCTATTAATAATCTCAATTTTTAATTTCGACAGATCAATCTCTATATGTAAAATATTAAATGATTGAAATATATTTTTTTTATGAATTGTTATGAAATGGCATTTTTTTAATTAAAATTTTAATTAAAAATGAAGAACAATTTAAATAGTATTTGTTTGCGTTATACTCCATTTTATTTCTACCTGCATGATTTGAATGTTTGCAAAATAAAAAACATAATTTTTTTTATTTAAAACATCTATCATTTTTTCATATCGAAAAAATAAATTGATGAAGCATAGAATTATCAAATGAGAATAGAATAAAAAATGAATTGTTTTATAGATCGTCATGTTATCAGTTTACTAATTTCTTTATATTTTTGCTGATCTTTTGACAATATTTTTTTTTAAATTTCTATATGTTTCTAGAAGGATTTGATTCTAAGTAGTTTATTTCGTCAACTTCCAAAATAGTGATATCTTCTGAATTAATAAAATTACTCTAAAGAACTTTATTTGAATTTGACCATTCTAATTCTATGTTCTGTTCCAAATTTTATTTCTATTCAAAAAATTAATTGGTTTATGCGTAGTTAAAGTAATTTTGCTTCAAATTTGTAATGTCCAGTTTGGTTTATACTTTCTTTGATTAATTAGCTTCTTCAAATAGGTCTTTTCCCATTCTTTTCTGTAAATGCGAACCGATGTTGGAGCCATCTTCACATTTTTCAAGAATAGCATCCACTCTATTAAGTGGAAAGAAATTGCACTTCTTTCTTTAATTAGCATATAAATATGTTCTTTAACAATCCATAATTATATATTTATATTAATATTTTATTTTTTAAGTGCAAACAATAGTTTATTATATAACAGATTTATTCTATTAATCAGTTCTCATTAATTTATAAACTAAAGTGGATGAAGTAGTTTAAAAAACATTATTTGATGCAATGATATGTAAAACTATGTTAATCTATGATTTATTCCTAATTCAATATTAGATGAAAATTCTGGCATAAGGATCACAAAAACCCATTACCACAAATAGCCTTCAATTTTTCTATAGTAAAAACCTTTAAAATCGAAACCTCTTTCTAATAGTCTAATAGACTCATACAGGATAATAAATAAATTCATTTAAAATTTAACGTTTTGTGGAGAATAATACTTATCACTTAATCATCGCATGTTTTGAGGAAATTAAATGGGAAATAATTTGCATTCATGAATGAATATGAAAACAATTAGAGTTTCATTGCAGAAACCCAATATATTCATAAGTAACAAATATATCTGTTATTAATGATTAATATTGAATGCAAAATTTGTATTTGTGTAAAGATTCTTGTGTTTGAAATAATTCAAAACTATTCTGATTTTCTGATGCTATCATTTTATAATATAATTATATTTAATATAAAATTAATTTTATTTAGGCAATTTGATGATTGTAATGTATACAATGTTTTTATAAAATTCCTTTTATAACCAAAGCATTTTTATTTTTTAAATAAACTAGTTATAACTAATTAGATGATACTCAGCCTAAGTCTTAACTTTGATATATTGATCAAGTGGAATTTACAGCCAATTGCATAATAGTAAAATATTCCTACATTATCCTTTGGATTATAATATCTTTCTTGTTTATTCAAACTGATATTCTCTTTAATTAACATATTTGTATCATTTTAATACCATAAATATTCCACTCCTATTTGAAAGTATTAAAATTGCACCAGCATTTTCTGTTATTTCATCAATATTTAAATGAGAAAATAAATGATTTAGAATTTTATTGATCTATTCTCATTCTATTTCATACTAAACATCTAACCATCTATATATTGAATATGACTATTTCAAGCAGTATTTTCAGAGTTTAAGTATTACTTTTACTAAAGAATGTATTATGCTTATATGAATTTTATACTTGAGTCTTAATTTAAGGAATGTATTAACAATGGCAAGAACGTATTCAATTGGTTATTTTAATACACAGATTTAGATATTTATCATTTATGATTTGTTTCTTTTTCTTTATAATATTGAATTAAGCAAATACACATAATTGGCCTTATCTGCCAGTCATTAGCTACTACAATGTATTGCAATTAACTATGTAGATTGCTTTCATGTTGGAAGCGGAAATCCACAGTACTTAATTGTACTTTATCATTGATACTGGGTCAAGTGTGACCATGATAGAGTCTACTTATAAACAATCTCAAACGTTTCAAAATCTAAACTAAACCTATGAGCAGCAATATGACTTAGGTAAATGCAAGGGAGTTTTTGGAATGGATAGACTAGTGCTATCAAAATAATTGTATATTCCTTAATTTACAATGGCATATGGGACATGTTAGAAAATGCCTGTACACTTATTAACGATATTAGTTCTTTGACTAATACATAGGACTGATGGGTTTGTCAAACAGATTTCAAGTGAAACATGTTTTCGAGGATTAATAATTTCATAGTTCCATCTTTGGATTGGAGTTTAGGAAAAACAAAGAGTCAAGACTCTATTATAATATCACAAACATAGAGGAGAAGGTCACTTGGCATTAATTGAATGTAGATCACAGATGGATGATCAAGATGCTGGGTGTTTATGTTGACAACGAAGACGTGACTGATATATTTACAGGGAGTGCCTTTCTAGATAGCGGATATAGTTGTTTGGTTCTTACTTAAAGTAATGAAGTTTACATATAATAAGATTAATTTGCGTATATTTGGGAAAGGAATTTGAAATCCTTATGTAAAATAATCGATAAATCAATATATTGTGATTGCAACTATAATAATTTCCCCAACTTCACAATATATTTTGAAGGTGCCAAAATTATTATTGAATCTTAGAATTACTTTCCATATTCATATAGTAATGCATAGATTTAATTTAAGATGACAAACTTTGTAAGTTGTGTATCAGCCAACATAATCGAGATTACTTAATCTTAGGATTGCCATTCATAATGTCCACAACTGTGTTATTCGATAAAACTAATCAAAAAATTGGTTTAGTTGAGTAAGCATCATATATTTATTCTTAGTTCATTTGACATTCATTAAATATCTCCAATTTATTTTCATCTCCAACTCATAATAGTCGGCACTTTAACATTAGTCATAATTTTCTATGCCTCATAGAAAGAAAGGACTTTTGTTAAAGTTGATATCGAACTCCGAAATTTGGAATATTTGTGATTCTCATCAATGTTTATAGGTTTATAAATTCAGTAAATAATAATTCAATTCTTTTTTGAATAACTTGATATTCTTTAGGCCAAAGCAGAGTTCCCTTTGAATTACTCAACGAGTTTTTAAATGATTTCGCTGTTCTGATGTGAACTGTTATTATTGTGATTAGTGGCTTGATGTGAAGAGCTATTATCAACACTATAAAATAAATCATAAAAGAAGTCTATTACCTAAATTCTGAAGTCTTGTTATAGAATTATTGTCTAGTATCTTATTATGGTTATTTTTTCTAAGCATTTGAGCCATTATTAGAATTTCTATATTAATAAGTGATGCTTACTTGGGGGAATTCAAAAATTTCAAAGTTGGTGATGGATTATGAGATCTACTCTAAGGGGAATTTTAGGATTTAAATGTTTTTCTAATATAAGTGATACATACTTACTTGATTCCTTCTTGTCGTTATTTAAGAGATTCTTTGATTATTTTTAGATCTATCATGGAGTTAGTTTGTAAGGATCTTACAAATTGTGATTGTTTTCTAAGAGTGTCAGTTTGGGATAGATTATCTAAAATCTGACTATAAAATTTACTTAATTTTGATTGTAATTCATTGATGATTTGATCCTTGGAAGCCAATTGATTTTGCAATTTGGTTGTCAACTCATTTAATTCTAATTTCTCCTATTTGATTCCCAAAATTTATAAATTAAGTTCATTAATTTTTGAATCAACGGATGTATCTACTGGTTTTCTATTAATTTATTAATCATAATCTTAATAGATTTTAGATAATTAAGCTCTAAGTAATTTGATTTCTCCCAATTCAGCCTTGAGACTAGTAATTAAGGTTCGATGTTCATCCATCTTTTCTTCTTCATCCATATTGAGAATCTATTTAATTTTGTTTTATAGGAGTTAGATCAAATCAAATAAATCTTTTTTACTAAAATCAATTGATTGATCTATTAATCTAAGTATTTGTCCAATTTTATACTGGACACTTTCATATTAGGTTTGAGTTAAATAAACTTCTTTTTAATTTTTTACATTCATTTCAGTGAATGATTAAGATAACGATACATGATAAGGCTGTTTAATTGATTGTTGTTGATTGATGTATGGCTGTTAAAAGGTTATTTAAGATTTGGTTAATAATGAATGATGTTATAATTAATCTTATGGTTGTGACTGAGATTTTAGCATGGTAATTTAGAATTTTGCATTATTTAGATCGTTCTTCAATGAGACTAACTATTTCTTGTAAAACTCCTCTTAATCATACAATTATTCATTCATAGTTGTAATTTTGTATTCAGTTTCCAATTGGATTTCAATTTATTTAACTTTTTCTTGATTACATTTCTTCTTAAGTATGAAATTCTCTTTTTCCAACTCCTTGATTTTAGCTTCCATGACAGCTATTTATTCCTTGTACTAGAGATAGAGATAGGGCTTACTTCTTCCTTCAACCTGCTGTTCTCAAGTTCTAGACGAGCTATCAAGTCTTTTTCCAAGGGCTTCTTACTGAACTTTAATTACTAACTATTGACCATACTCATATTGTCTAAATTAAAATCTTAACTTGAGGGTTTGGAATGCTTAATAGATGAGAGTTTAAGATTACATTCTGTAATTGACTTGGTGTTTACTCTTCGGGTATTTCTGAAAGGGGATTGTTAAAAACTGACTTGGAATAGAGCATGTCATCATCATCTTGATTCATACCCATAATTTAGGAATGCGTTAAGAATGGGACTCTGGGAGATGAGACATCTATCTAAGTTTTGGGAGTAGTTTCTGTTGGAATCTCTTGCTCTTCAGGTTCTAAATGTTCAATATTCCTGATGGCAGTTTTGGGAGTGTCTTTTTGTTATTGGTTATTGCAAGATGGGAAAGACACTCGATATGGTATGTTGATGTCTAGTTCTCGCTTGATATGTAAAGGAGATTGCTCTTCTTCATATATCATCTCCACTTAATCCATTTAATTAATAAACAAAATAAATTATTATCAAATTTCATTGAAGACAATGAGATCTTCGAACACATATTAAATCATACTTTATAAATTTTGTAATTCTTTTTCCATATTGAGCCTATTGACTAAAAGAATCCTTTAAAAGTAAGTTATAAATAAAGAATTTAATTAAAATTCTAATGGGAGCTAATCAAAGTAATCAACAAGCATAACAAGAAAAGAAGCGTCCAAGAAAGAGAGATCTCTTGATGGGCTTGTGTATGAGTTAACTACAACCCAAGGATGCGTAAGCGAGAAGCAGATTGTAAAAGAGTCTTTCTGAGAATATGAAATGTCAAACACAAGACATATTAACGTAATTTATTTGTTTACATTCTTAGTAAGATGAGTGACGAGGAAATGCCTAAGCATTCAATTAAAATATTACAATACTTTTTAAATTTCCTTACAATCAAGGAGTGTATGCAACTCAAGCTGGTTAATAGAAAACTGAAATTCATGATCGAAATGAGTAGCAACATCTACTCAAACTTTCTCAGTCAATATTATTTGAGAAAGTTGTAGTTACACTGTTTTGTAGAATATGGATTACATCGGGGATTTGTGTCTGTATTCTCTGAACAATTATTGAATATTGAGACAAACTAGGATGAATCCTGGATACGGATATATGCAAATTTCCATAAAAGCATGTAATTCAATTTTTAGATTATTCCTTAGATCCTAATTGAGGAGAATTGAAGAAGAGATATCGTCTCATTTTAGCATTGATTATTCCATAACAGAAAAAATACTAGAAATCTGCAGAAATCCCACATTCCCTATTCCAATTTTGACTGATGACGTCCTTAAACAATCAACCACAAGTTGGTTTCAGTTAGAACTTGCCTAAAAAACAACTGACTACAGTGCTGTGGAAAGAGTCCCCCTCTTAGATTAATTGACAGATAAATTATATGACGAATGCGAGGCCACTTTCAATAAAGACAATATAAAACACACCCAATTATTATTTGAATTAAGATGGATAATCATCGACAACTTTATAAAGGATCCAAGTTCCTTAGATTAAGATAATGTTCCAATATTGTTAAAGTTACTGGCTCAACTACTTCATTTCATTTATCAAAGGTGCATTTTTAGTAGAAATGTCTTGACCATCATTAAGTAAAACAAGAAGCCAGCCTTATTTTTAAATATGTATTCAGTGTTGTGGGAATCCTTCATTGGAATTGTTTGGGCACTAAATAGATCCCTTAAGAAGATGTATAATAAATTGGATTAGTTATTTAATAAATACTACACAACCTAATTCCCTTAAATCACATTCACTAGTGCACTGGTTAGATTGTGGACATAGATTGTAATCAAAGGTACCAAGAATGTTGAAAATGATCCTATAGAAAATGAATTGTTCTTATCTTTTGATACAATTTTGAGAAATAAAAGAAACTTATTATTTGAGTATTTCACCAAAGATTAAATCAAAAATCAGAAACAATCAATAAGTCATATTGTTGATGACGATTATTTTAAATACTGTTCAAGTGCAGTTGATAGTTTGTTAAACAAATTTACCTCAAATATCCTTGACTTATCCTTACATGAACAAAGTATTCATTGGATTGGACATTCTTAAGTTAAAGTTGGATAACTCTATGGATAAATCCTAGAAATTGTAGTCAAATAGACAAATGAACTTTATAATCAAGCATCCATATAATTCTCTACAAACTTTACTGTCTTTAAAGATTACATATTAGGTATTTAATATCATCTATACCTTAGCTGAAACCAGATACATGTAAGAAATCCTGAATCAATGGACCGTATAAGTGTGTATCTTACCGATCGGAATAAATTACTTGTATGACAAAATTAAAATCAACCTCAGACAATATGTTCTATCTTGTTAATTGAACTCCTGCATTGAAGAGTAGAGAAATTTTGAGGAGAATATTTTGGAATCTTAGATTATACCCCCAACTCTTCAATTTATCAAATTTAATGAACCAGACGAATTATCATCAAGAATTGAGAGAGAAGATTCTATCTTAGAAAGTTTCATTTGCTAAATATTGAAAGAAGAGGTAACACAACCTGTAGGATTGTCTCGAATGGTTTAATAACATCAACAGCAATCAATTTACTAGCAATAGTTTAATTTGCCTAAAATCTCCTCAACTAAGCAACAAAGCATTGTGGAAGGAGATTACAGTAAACTCAGAATGCTTTCAACTTTCTCTGCAAGTACTAGAGTTAGTTAAGTTACATAAATTACTAGTGTTCTTAGTTAATAGATACTTTCATCCATAAGATCAAACCTCAATATGTTCTAGGTCAAGGATATTAGGTATAAATTGGAGAACAATTAATGGGCCACTTATTTAAAGGACATCCATATTTTGGAAGTAGAAAATAAAATCAAAATTGATAAGAGAAACAACCAAATCTAAATGAGAAATTTCATGAGACAAATACCTTAAGATTTAGAAGAATCATTTAACAATATCATCGATTTTACAAAGATCTGGAATTTGTTAGATACTCAAAACATCTACTTAGCAACAGACGATGTGGCCAATATTGAAATAAATAAACAGTTTCCTTAAAGAGTTTTCAGCGAAATCCAATTTGGAGATGGGCTGTTTGCATCATATTTCTAATAAGTATGAGTTACTGTATTAGAGATGATTGTTTATTTAAGTAATTCATTATTAATTATTCTTTATTCTCTATTTGAAATTCATCTAAAAACTTTATTATTATAGCCTTTAAATGTGTAAAATTAATAAATATACTAATTCTAATATTAATTAATGATCAATTTTATTTTATTTTGATAAATGGGAAAAAATTTCAATATCTCCAAATCGCTGGTTTATATACTGATATCAACTGCTGTCGTTGGAGAAATAGCCTCTATTATTAGATTCTGCTTCATTTCTAAAAGCTAACACGTTATTGGAACTTCTGAAGGTAATTTAAAATAATTCTAAATAGGATGGTTTGGCATTATGAAAGACACTTCCGATCATTAATGGAATGCTTATCAGTAGAATCTTTAAACGATCCTTCTTTTTTAATTTTTTTGTCTGTTAGGATCATTTTTAATTAAAAAAATCTCGAATAATCAAACTTAACTTTAAAATCTATAATACTTCAACATCACAATAGGTTTGATTTTCAGTTTTGTGGCAATGAGTTTTGGAGTAATCTTCTAATTTGTAGTTTTGATGATTTTCTATATTTTACAAAAGGTATTTTAATCACTATACTTAGTATTTAATTAATTTTAAATACTTTGTTTTATCCCTATGGACATTTGTTATGGTATTTTTGTATCTCAACGAAAGACTTAATGGATTCAATTTTAAAATGATTTCTCCTCACTTAGAAATACTTGATTAAATCTAAGAGGAATAATAATAAATTTAATGGCACCGTCTCTTCAACTTAGTTTTATTGAGAATCATAAGTTTTTCCTTGGATCACTATTGGGCAGCCTAAGAAATAAAAAAGTATGATATTTAATCGAATTTAGAAATTAATTTAAAGCAATACCACCCAAGACGTCTGGATAAGAGTATCGAGATTTAGTAAAGCAAAGCCAGGATATATCTGAATACAATTTTCTTGGGTACCTTGCATACATATATTACACTCCTTTATTTATTACAGGACCAACGATTACATTTAATGCATTCAACGCTTAACTAAAATAGAGGTAATAAGCAAACAAAAATGTTAAAGAAGTAATTTATTATGTACTTCGTGTTTATGTATTGAATTTGTTAACATTTGAAATATTCCTTCATGTTTGTTATCCTAATGCTATTTCAAATATACAAGAGAATAATCATATTTGGTAATCTTTATCATTTTATGATTTTCATGTTATGTCATTCGTTAATTTGATTTTCATTTGGTACAAATTTATGATTATCTGGCGTATTTCAAGAGCCTGGGCATTAATTGACGGTATTATGTTAGAATTAACCTGTATATAGGGATAGAAGTACCTGAAAATATGAGCAGATGCATCTATAATAATTACAACTTTAGTGGATTTTGGAGATCATGGCATAGAAGCTTTAACTAATGGCTAATTCGATACTTGTATATACCTTTGGGCGGTTCACATTACAAAGCATTAAACATTTGGGTTGTTTTCTTGTTTGTTGCATTCTGGCATGATTTTAAGAGTGACTTATTCTTTTGGGCCTTTATCATTTGCTTGGCCTTATTACCAGAGATGGCTGCAATGTACTTTTTTAACAGAGAACAATATTATAAATTTTGGTGGTTCAAATATTTAACTGCAATAGCAGCAGGATTCTAGATTGAAGTCATGAGTCTAGCCAATTTTATTGGATTTGGGTAAGGAAAAGATTGTCTGAATCATATTTATTAAAAATATTTCAATTTAGAGTGTATGATCATTTTTATCTTGGTGGCCATTTTTAGAAACGGTAGTGGTGTTATTTTAGGATTGTACGTTAGATAAAAGGAAGAAGAAACTTAAAAAGTTAAGAAATATTGAATGGATGTAAATTAATCAACAATATATTATTATATTAATATGAGATAACAATAATCAAATAAATCCTTTAATATCTCAAATGCATCCTTTTACATTTCATTGGCCTGCATGATTGGTTTTGAATCTTATTCTCTCTATCGATTTTCATACATCTGTAAATCAAATTAGGTAGAGGGCATCGAAGAAGGTTTTTTAATATTTAATTATATAGGCTATTTTGGATTCTTTAGGGATCATTCAGACCTTCAATGGGGAGAGTTTGCAGGACATTTAACTGAATTAATGGCTTTTCAACTCATTTTTTTGATTGGCTCATATACTGTTAAATATTATAGTAAATTAGAAAGCAAATAAAGAAACTTATAATACTATAATATTTGTCTAGGGATGAGTTATGCTTTCTATTTACATAATATAGGAATGATTTTTTAATTATTCATAATCATAGGGTTTTATTTATTCCAAAAAGTAATTACATACTTAACTTAATACTAGATATTTTATAAAATGAAATATTTCATCCCCGTTTTATGGACTCTAGCTTTGATGACTCTATGGTCTAATGAGACATTTCAAGGATACTCATTCGCTATGATATCACCGTAATTGAAATTCTTAGAAGATTTCAAACATAACAATTAATTAGTGAGATGGAACCTAGTATTTAACATGATTTTATTGAGAATTATTAGTTTCTCAGTAGATAAAGTTTGGGCTTCCTAATAGGACACCAAATACAAGTAAACTTTTGCTAATTCAAAAAGATATGATTTAATACACGAGAAACAAACACTTAAAACATATAGGGAGAGAGTATAAGAACCACAACCATTAGAAGAATACAACTTTTTCGGTTATCTTAGCTTTTTATTTTATGTTCCTCTTCTTTTTTCAGGGCCATCTATGGGCTATAATGCTTTCAATTCTCAATTGAAAATTCCCCAATAACAGATGAATCGAGCATAAGTCTTAAAATATATCCTTAGAGTGTATTTTCTTGATTTTTTGACTTTTGAACTCTTTCTACATGTGTGCTACCCCAACGCTATTCCAAAAATTGCTAGTAATTTTAAAATTGTGAAAACTTTTTCTGTTTTTGAATTACATGTTATGGGTTTCACAAACCTCATCTTTTTATGGTACAAATTTCTGACGATATGGAGAATTGCAAGAGGATGGGCATTATTGGATGGTATTTAATATTCTATAGTAGGAATTGAGACACCTGAAAATATGAATAGATGCATTTATAACAATTATAATTTTAGTGGATTTTGGAGATCTTGGCATAGAAGTTTCAATTAGTGGTTGATTAGATATATATATGTTCCATTGGGGGGCTCCAAATATAAATCATTGAATATGTGGGCTGTCTTTACTTTTGTTGCCTTGTGGCATGATTTTAAGTTAGATCTTTTGCTTTGGGCTTGGATTATTTGTTTAGCTTTGATTCCAGAAATAGCTTTACAAAAATATTTTGATAAGGAATTTTTCTATAAAAAGCCATGGTTTATTTGGTTATGTAGATTAGGAGGAGGATTTTAGATTGAAATGATGTGTTTAGCTAATCTTATTGGATTTGGTAATGGACATGAAGGTATGAATTTCGTCCTTGAAAAATATATGAGTTGGGAAGGCTTAATATGCTTCATATTCTATTGTGTTATTAGAAATGGATGGGCAACAACTTATCAATTTAGAATCAGGGATGATGAAAAAGCAGAGTCAAATGAAAAAAACTTTTGAGAGGTTTTATTATTTAAATTGATCCTTAATATCTGTTCTTCTAAATCAAGTTCTTGATTGCTGGTCTTATCTGTATCTTCCTACGCTATTTCTCTATTTATTAACTTTGCTGTCAAATAGTTTTTAATAAATATCCTTTGCTCTAATACGAATTAATATTAGAAATTCGTATGTAATTCTAAAATACATATTGATAAATATTTAAGATTAATCCTTGTATTCTATATTCATGTTTTCAATTATAGCATCTCTAGACTATTATATTATTGTCTTAAACTGATATTGTTTCTAACCGTATATTTTATCATATTTATATTGACTCCTATTTACTATTCAAGCAGTAAATCAGTCTTTATGAATAATTCTGAGAGGAATCTCATCTAATTTGCTAGAATATAAATAATTGTTCTTTCGCTGCTTCTTTGGGATTTAAGCAATCATATTTGATTAATTTTAGCGCTAAATAGAAATTTAACATAAATAGACTAATTGACATGAAAATATTTATATTATTCATTTAATGATATACTTTTCATACTTTGGTACAAATGGCATCCTTTATTACTAGATATTACTTTTTTTACATTAATTTTTTCAAAATTATTTGTGTAATGTGCTTTATTTGAGAATTGTTGTACATATTGATTTTTAATTTCTTTTTCAAATTTTCTAATTGAAATAGGGAAGTTTTTATAATACATCAGTTTTGTTAATTGCAGATTTTATTATTTTCAAAATATCAAATAATAAGTAGAGGTTAAACTTACAAGAACAAATAACATATGCTGGGAATTATTTAGAGATGATTTAGTATTAATATGCTTATTATAATCAATGTACACATTTCAATCCGAAAAATCCTCTATCTAAGTTCTTACTGTTCGAAATTTCTATTTAATTAAATATTTACACTTTACTTTTTATAGATGTTGTTTAAGGATTTTAAAGGTATGAAATAGATATTGATGTTTAATATGCTAAGTTTCTCCAAAGGTGTGAACTGGATCATACTATGATGCGTATTCTTTCAATTTCTCAGTTTTAATAATTTATTTATTTTGAAATACTGTTTTATCCAAATTTCGACCCATCAAAATTTTGAAGAATATAACATAACCCAACATCCCAAATATCAAAATAGGGTTATCAAAAAAGAAAAAATTTTACAAACAATACATAATATAAAAGAGTAAAAACTACTACTTTTATATTTCTACAGCATTATCATCTCCCCATGAATTTTAGAATGGAATACAATTCTTAACAAAAATAAATTTGTCAATCCAATATATAGTACAAAGGGCTATTATTATAATTGGGGCAATCAACGGTAAGTCGATAATAAATATTTACCCAATTAAACAGATTTAGAAGACGTTATACTATTTTTATTCAAAAGATAATTGCCTTGCTTCAAACAGTTTATTAATTTCTATTTATGCTAATTTTGTCTTTTAGTATCTTCTCATATACAGTTTGTTAAGCTACTTAGAGAGATATTTAAAGTCAAATATTGTAATTAGATTTGGTAAAAGGATATTCAAATAGCAAAGTACAATTAGGTTATCAATAATTCCATTTTCTTACAAATATGCTTCTTAATTGGATGTAGGATAAAATAGCCTATTTATATTTTTAAAACCGATGACTTGACACTACTTAAATAAAGATAAATACAGTGAAATATATTTATTAGTAATTGTTATGATGAAGCAACCTTTTGGCTATCATACTTGAAATATGCATTTATAAATATAATAGAATCTAAAACAGAATTGTGAGGAAATTTCCTTACCCTAGAGTAGATTTAGTGTTTAAATAATTTGTTTATATGTAGACATTTAACGCCAAAGATAGAATGGTTACTAAAGCAATGATGATAATAGCAAAAATCTTTAGAATGGCTTCCCAATTATTTTTTGTATAATTTTAAGTTATATATCTTTGCACTCCATCTGGTACAATAATTTCATTATTTTCGATTTAAAAGCGAATTTTTTCGTCCTATGTATAAATCTCTATTTACTTCTGAAGGAAAGATGATTATGGTTCCTTATTGTATTAATTGAGGATTTATTTTATCTTAAAATATAGCTTTCTCTAATGCATGGCATTAACTATAAAGTATACAGCAATTGATACTTATCAAGATGAAGTAAAAGATAATTTCCTTCTGCTTAGATTTTAATAGACTCTTAAAATTTATCTAAACTATGCACCTTAATATATGAATGATTTTGTGATGTTCCAATTTGTTTTGAAAATTCAACTTCCGTTTGAACAAAATTTGTCATTACTGATTACAAAAGAAAGGCTCTAGAGCATGAATTGCTAAGGAATGATTTGTATTTATTCCCAAATAACATTAGATAAACCCCTATCGTGCTTAATAATATTGTTAGAAGGTAAAAGATTTATAAATAAAAGTCATCCAACTCAAAGTAATCTTAAGTTTAATTCCATATGGAGAACTTATTATAATAGCTTGGTATGCAATTTTTCATTTTTTCACATTAATCACCTTGAGAATTGAAATACAAAGCATAAGGCAGAAAAATAGCACTAATAATTAAATATTTAATACCATGGAATGCAAAATAGAAATATAAACTATTGGAGTTGTAAAAAGTATAAATGTGCAGCCCGATTATGTTTGAATTCTTTAATATTGCAAAATAAGGTAAATTAGTCTTGAATCAAGTGAGAATTGCAACACTAACACCTTTAAGAATCAGTTTGAAAGCCTTTATGAATCTTATATGCTTTCTTTAATCAGAAACAATTTTACTCCATGCAATTCAGCTTGTTGTAAGTTAGGGGAAAAATAGTGGTTTTGGAAACCATCTGAAGGTAGCCCTTGAGTTCCTATATCTAATAACTTCTTTTCTTCCATTTAAGAGAAATTTTTAAAAAGATGAATAAATTTCTCATTTTTAAAATTCTGGAATTCTTAATACTTTTTTTTTCAAAAGTGTTGTTCATAAATTGTAACACGAATTTTTGATTATATTCTATTTCTACCTACGATATCATTAATTTCTTCATCTTAATTTAAATGCCTGTATTTGACTAAGGCTTTTGTCATAATTATTATGCATCTATTTAAATATATTGAATCTATTGAATTTGCTATTTTCTAATTTTTTCTTAAATCTGTAATTGATTTGATTATTAACTTAGAAATTAATAAATTTCAGAATTGTGTTTTGAAAACTTTCATTAAGGGTTACTTATTTGGTTTTTTCCAAATGAATTTTCAATTCACCACATAATTCCATATCCAATAAGTTCTTATAATTACAGAATCTTAGTATGAGATTAAACTATTCTACCTTTGCGATTCCAAGAAAAGTAATTTTGCTTTATTAATTTCAAAAGAAATTTAAGCTTATGTCTAGGAGCTTAAGCTGTGATTGGAGTGTAGAAATAGTGGATCCAGGTTTAAATTAGGAAAACGGAACTTGATGAGTTCTGATAAATTTATGCTACTCAAATAATCTGATTGATTCTAATTCAGTTTTATCTTATGATTGAAACCATGTGGCATTAATATACCTTGCGCAATGGAAGATTTACTGAATTTTAGATCTTCAAAAGATATAACTAAATTCTTTTTTGGTATAAGATTAAAATAAATAAATAGGCAATAAATCAAGTTAACTCAATATGCATTCTAATAAATATTAGACTAAGAATTTAATGATGAACAGCGTGTGGGTTTAATGATGATTTTAATTTTGCATCAGCATGGTAAAGGTTGTACCTTTACTTTTCATTTACTTAATCCTGAAGGAGGAATTTATAAAAAGATTATTTGCAAGGGGAGAGTTAATGGAAAGAAAATAATCTGGAAAAAGATCGATGTTTTGATTATTCTCCAGTTATGAAACCTTGATTTAATATTTATTTTGAACCCAACAGATGAAGCATCTTTTAACCATTAATTTAACAGTAGCCTAATAATTAAAATTGCAGAAGATAATGTATAAGAAACCAAAAACAACATTTCACTTTGAAATTTTCACTCATTAACAATAAAATTATATTATACAATAAAAAATATGTCTTTCTATTTAAATTATGAAAAAAAAATAATCATCTTTTAATGTTACTAAACCAATGACTGGATATCTTTTCCATCTTCATTTAGTTTATAATAAAAACCTTAATACCATTTAATTAATGAAAACAGAATATGTAAATATGAATAATACCACAATCTAAAGAATAATTGATTTTTCTTAGAATAGGCATTAACATAAATTATATAAAATATTTGGGATAGTTTTAATATAAATTTAGCCCCAAACGAAGTTGAAAGTTTATCCAATTATTGAAGCCATAATTAATAAGACGCAAATTTTCATGTAATAATAAAAGCTTCTTCATATGAAAAAGAAGAGAAAATTCAATTTCATTCAAGAATAAAAAAGAAATCTAAAATATAAAACAAAAAATTGGCGTTTTCATTAAAAAAAAGCCTTGAAAGAACTTTTGAAAATGACTTCATAAGTCTCCTTATGATCATTTTTTAAAGAGAAGCAATTCCAGGTTAAATTATCTAATTATTAGTTGTCTTTTTTACAAAGAATTAAAAAATTTGATCAATTAATATTTTTTAATTTTTATTCGATAATTAATTAAGACATTTGATGTTTCTATTGGACAGCTATTACTATCAAATTATTTATTAATTAATCAATTATTTATATGTTCAATTACTTGCAATATATTTAGGGAACTAATCAATTATAAATATGGATTTACTTTATAGCTATTCATACATGATTACGAAGTAGTAATTTCTTTGATAGATCCTTAAACATAGTTAGGGGCCTATAATTTTATGATCACATTAGGGCAAGTGCGAATTGACTTGATTTCAAAAGGGATCTTATTTGATAATTATAAATGTTTTCCTTTAATTATTTGAAAAATCTCCCCTTAATAGTTGCATTAACTGTAGAACGTAATTGTAATACAATTGTCAGCAGCAATTGTATTGAGATAAAGTACTTTTATTTAAGAGACTGCTGAATCAAATTTTAAAGATGAAATGTTTTGAAATTCAATGCATTGCTAAGTTTAAATGAGAGATTGTTTCACTCCTTTAAAGTTAACATTATTAAACAGATGTAGTTTTCTGTTTTTTGGAACACTAATGGAACGGATAGGTTGAGACCAACCTAAGGCTTGCAAATCAGGGGTTTTTTAACAAATTATGATAGTATCACCATTATAATCACATTCAGAAAATATTTCAGCACAAAATGGATCAAAAATTTTGAAGTTTGGATCATATATAAAAATAGCCCCTTAATAGTAAACTCTATAGACTATAGAAGTTGACCCTAAAGATAATTTGGATGTTTTACAAGTTGAGAGTATATATTATATTTGGGTATTTAATACAACATTTCTAAATTTCAACCTAATGTTTTCAGCGTTGTTATAATCATACCCTCTAATTGCTATAACAGGAATAAGTTGATAGTTTCCCAAAATCTACGGCCGGTCAATTGAAATATTAAGATCACACTCACCATTCCCTCTTGAAACAAATGGATGATTTGGAGGATTTATTAACGCCTACATAGGGGACGACCATAATGATTCTGCAGTACCTAGAAGGACATTAAATTTAATATAATCCAAATATGATTGGGAATATGTCCTTGCTGAAACAGTAATATATTTTGAAGTTATCTCTGCAATCTAATTGAAGAAAATTACAATTATTTACATCTATTTCTATAATAGAGTTATAAGCTAGATGTTTGATGCCAATTAGTGAGATTAGTCCGTTTGTGGCATCCTCTAAATCGTGCTCAATTATGAATTAAACTTCCCTTTCTCCTGAACCAGACTTTAATATATCAACATCCCATGTCGCAAATGTTATTACTAAAATTCTCGGATCAGTAGTAGCAATCCAATAAAAATGCAATTCATAAACAGGATTTGGGCTTAATGCGATTCCACTAATTTTGAATCCTTTAGGTTTAAGAAATTAATTACCAGTTGTAGTGATAGATGTAACTCCTCCAGCAAACCCTCCAGGAAAATCTCGTACCCAATCTACTCGTAGTGGTTGAATAAAAATTTATGGAGTGAGCTGAAAAACGATAGAGAATTGAACATTAATAACTACTTGCCTTGGAACGCTAGATTAGCTTTCTAAAATATGACCAGATGAGTATGTAACTATAACTTGAGATCCATCATCAAACTATGGTGTCCAATAGTTCTACACTAACATCAACATCGCAAAAAGAAGAATTAACTTCATAATAATTAATGATTTATACCTTAAATAATTATTTCTTAGAATTTCTACAAGGTTTATGATCTTAATATCAAGGTGCAATAAAATGATTCTAAGTATTATAGTTTAAAATGCAATTAATACCTCAAAATTAAAGGACATATAGTTAAATAATTAATTTGCACTATTTCTGTGGCTATCAATTATGTCACTTTGATTTTGGCATTCCTGTTTATAACCTATCTACCTGTCCAATAGGCAGTAATATAGACAAATAAAATGTCATGAAATGGCAATTAATTATGCAATTAAATAGGGGTAATAATCTTGATTAAGCTTAATCTAAATGAAAAATTATTAAATTATAAAAAATATTTAAAAAAATAATTTTTCTCAATAAATGAAAAATCCAAAATAAATGCAAAATGATTTAACAAATAATTATTAATTTCTCAAAGATACTACTAAACGTTTCAATAAAAAATTTAAATCTTAGCATTTAAAATTTGATTACTATATTTCTAAAGAGAAACTTTAGTGAAGGAAATTTAAAAGAATGTTTAGAACAACGATTGACATGAATCAAGATCACCTTTATATAAGTTCATTTAATAATATATAACTAATTAAAATCAACAAAATAACCAATAATATACTTCAAAATTCTTTAAAATAATACAATTAATTAGAACATCAATGGGTATAATTATGTAGACAAGACAATAGAAAATTATACAAACGGATTCTTGAAAATAATACGATATACTTATGAAAGATAAGTTTAAGATAAATAAAATCTCAATTTAGAAAAATCAATTCTATCAGTAGTTCTTCCAAATCAAGTAAAATCATTCTATGGCAGTATTGCATTCTATTGTTTATTGAGTATAATTGTAAACTGTTACTCACTCAACAATCCATCTGATCGCACTATCAAATGTGCTTAATGTGATTCTGACAGAAAACGATTAATGCTGATTGGAATAAATTGATGACATGTCTTCATGGCTAGGTCTTTTAGTCTCCATTTACTTAATGCGCAAATTAAGTGTTCAATCTAATCGGTTGTCTCTCCTGTAAATGTTTACTTTAGTTGTAAAGACTGATTGAACTATTCCATTATGCGACTTTTAAAAGATTTCTTGTGCAATTTGTAAGATATGAAGAAGCTTATAAATCAATATACTTAATATCAATAATGGATTAGTGAAGCAGTTGATGTAAGATAATAGTTCATTTTAAATTACTCAATTAAGCTATCTTTTCTATAGTAATGCCAATCGAACTATTTTTGTAAGGTATCAAAATTTTCTCACTTTAAAATAATAGGCTAATAGCTAGCAAACTGCAGCACTCCTTGAGAAGAATAATTTTGTTTTATGTTAATCCTCACGTCAAATATTGAAATTGAGCATCAAAGGTTGCTGTTCCTGTAGACTTCCTTAAATTAAGAGTAATATTGATTCTGTTGAATTTAGATCAGATATTTATGGCTAATCCTTTTATACATTAGATAGTTCTGAGTATCCAAAATTAATCCTACCTGTTTGGCAAAAGCAAATTATATGCTTAAGTTCCATTGATATTTTGCCTTACATGAGTTCTAAAAATGTAATTCTGGACTAATAATTTAAATATATTAAAAGTAGCCTATGATTTTTATGCAAATTCACAACATAAGAAAGATTTCCTGGTTATATATATCTTTTTTGATTCATATTCAGCTTTAACCCTAACTAAGCTATTTGTGTCATAGACTTTAAACATCCAACTGATAGTGCGAAAGGTAATATGTGTTAAATTGAGGGGGATTGTTTTAATTAAATCAAATTTAAATGTGTAAAGTTTCTAGCTTCCAGCTCCTTTGCTAGATTCATTAAAGAAATGGCCTCAACTTGTTGTATCTCAAAAGTTTCTTTTTATAATGTGATTTATATTATGATGGCTCTTACAATTGTAGAAATGCAGTTCTACATTTGATCCTATGCTAAATAGAGTATGGCTTAATCTCCTATTTCACTCCGAAATATTTTGCAAGGTTATCTAAATTCCAGGTATACACTTTTGTTTATTAAAAAGCTCTCATATTATTAATTGTTTTAGAATTCAAAAATGTAGCATTGTGTATAGCAAGTACAGTTATATGAAAATGAAGTTAGAGTATTGAATCTCCAAATTTATTTCTAAGTTAAACATTTATAATTGCAACAGAATAGGCCAATAAAAATACTGCATTTTTCTTTTGATATCGAAATTGCAAATAATTATTCTTATCGCTCAATTGATCCTGAAAACTCCGTCAATGTTTTCTTGAACATACTTTCGGTTTGAACAAGTATTGTTTCAAAACTCATTTTTTATTTTGTAATCTGTCATAACCATTATCATTTAATTTCTGTTGTTCTATCAAAAAAAAGTCAAACTTTCTCAAACTCAAAATATAGTTTTTCATTCATCCCTGACTTCTTCTTTCCAACAATCAGCTTTTCAATTTTGTTTGAGTTTACATTCGCTATTTAGTCCTATTTTTATTTACTCTTGGAATCTTTCTTATCAAAATACAATCTATCTTTATTAATCACATCATTTCTTCAGGATTTCCTCTAAAAGATTCAAATTTTCTATATCTTTCCTTTCCTTATCATCCAAACTGCCCTCTAAATTGACTAATTAATCTCTTCTATAGATAATTCTTAAATTTGATCCTCTCGAAATTCTTTTCATCTATTTTCCTGATATTCTTGCGGGTATTCTCTTTAAAGATGTTTTTTTTAGGAAAATGAAAATCTTTTAATTTAANTAGCAAACTGCAGCACTCCTTGAGAAGAATAATTTTGTTTTATGTTAATCCTCACGTCAAATATTGAAATTGAGCATCAAAGGTTGCTGTTCCTGTAGACTTCCTTAAATTAAGAGTAATATTGATTCTGTTGAATTTAGATCAGATATTTATGGCTAATCCTTTTATACATTAGATAGTTCTGAGTATCCAAAATTAATCCTACCTGTTTGGCAAAAGCAAATTATATGCTTAAGTTCCATTGATATTTTGCCTTACATGAGTTCTAAAAATGTAATTCTGGACTAATAATTTAAATATATTAAAAGTAGCCTATGATTTTTATGCAAATTCACAACATAAGAAAGATTTCCTGGTTATATATATCTTTTTTGATTCATATTCAGCTTTAACCCTAACTAAGCTATTTGTGTCATAGACTTTAAACATCCAACTGATAGTGCGAAAGGTAATATGTGTTAAATTGAGGGGGATTGTTTTAATTAAATCAAATTTAAATGTGTAAAGTTTCTAGCTTCCAGCTCCTTTGCTAGATTCATTAAAGAAATGGCCTCAACTTGTTGTATCTCAAAAGTTTCTTTTTATAATGTGATTTATATTATGATGGCTCTTACAATTGTAGAAATGCAGTTCTACATTTGATCCTATGCTAAATAGAGTATGGCTTAATCTCCTATTTCACTCCGAAATATTTTGCAAGGTTATCTAAATTCCAGGTATACACTTTTGTTTATTAAAAAGCTCTCATATTATTAATTGTTTTAGAATTCAAAAATGTAGCATTGTGTATAGCAAGTACAGTTATATGAAAATGAAGTTAGAGTATTGAATCTCCAAATTTATTTCTAAGTTAAACATTTATAATTGCAACAGAATAGGCCAATAAAAATACTGCATTTTTCTTTTGATATCGAAATTGCAAATAATTATTCTTATCGCTCAATTGATCCTGAAAACTCCGTCAATGTTTTCTTGAACATACTTTCGGTTTGAACAAGTATTGTTTCAAAACTCATTTTTTATTTTGTAATCTGTCATAACCATTATCATTTAATTTCTGTTGTTCTATCAAAAAAAAGTCAAACTTTCTCAAACTCAAAATATAGTTTTTCATTCATCCCTGACTTCTTCTTTCCAACAATCAGCTTTTCAATTTTGTTTGAGTTTACATTCGCTATTTAGTCCTATTTTTATTTACTCTTGGAATCTTTCTTATCAAAATACAATCTATCTTTATTAATCACATCATTTCTTCAGGATTTCCTCTAAAAGATTCAAATTTTCTATATCTTTCCTTTCCTTATCATCCAAACTGCCCTCTAAATTGACTAATTAATCTCTTCTATAGATAATTCTTAAATTTGATCCTCTCGAAATTCTTTTCATCTATTTTCCTGATATTCTTGCGGGTATTCTCTTTAAAGATGTTTTTTTTAGGAAAATGAAAATCTTTTAATTTAAATTTTTGTTAAACTTTTTATCCTACTTTGTAACATCTCTTTTGGCTACAATATTGACTTTTAAACCTTTAATTTTAGGACAACTTTCCTTTCTTTCTTTTATGATATTCTTCTCTCATTAGTAATCTTGTCTAGAGTGTTCTTTTGGACCATATTCCTTAATATTTCTTTTTAGTATTTTAATCTAAACAAGTATTCGATAAAAACTTCTCAAACTTTTCTAAAGCCAGACCAATGGTTTATGTGGGGTGTAATCCTTTAATGAAAATAAATTATAAAATTAATTCTGTTAGAAAGAAGATTGTAGTAATTCTAGTCTCAAATAGTTGAAAATAATTTTTATTATAATGTATCTGTTCTAATTCTTGTTTCTATTAATAAAAATTTTGTTTGAGAATATTTTCTAAATGATCTTATATTTCAACTAGTATCTTATATTTCAACTAATCTGCATTACGTTTTTTCGTTAAAATAATAATAATAAGTTTTATAAACTAAGAATTTGAAAAATATTGATTTTAGAATAAAATTCCAACAATAGTTAAGTTCAAGATTTATTTCAAATGATATATTGTAAATATGCTCTAGCAAACTTCTCTTATACTAGAATTGTTACTTAAATAATGAGTTTTACTCTGATAACTTCGCTCAACCTATAATTCATAAGCCCCATATGCTCCATCACTTCAACATTTCCGATATGAAAGGAGGTATCAGTTAGCATCAACGACAACATCCATTTTCAAATTCAAACTGGAACAATATGTTTGGTCGTTACCACATACCAATAGTGCTCTGATCCTATTGTACTATTGTGGTTGATAAATCTATTCAATCAGTCCATTTAATTAGGCTTCCATCCCTTGACCTTTTTATTAACAATATCCTAACAGAGACAATTGATCAATCCTAACTTTCTTTCTACTTCTCAATTGTTTACCTCTTACATCTCATATTTTCAATATAATTTTACTTCTTTCTCCACCTCCTCTTCCTTAACTCTTTAATCCTATTAAGAATCTTCAATCACGATTTAATAAGCCATATTTTATGTAATAGGATTTGATCATCTAGTATGACATGATATTCAAGTCGTCTTCGAAGAGTTCATTAGGTAAACCAGAATTATATGTAAAATGAAGAAATTGTTTAAGTTGAATGAAAATTCCACTTTATTCTTGCTAACCGTTTTATAACATTTCAATAAAATATAAAATACAAGTAGAAAAAATAAGAAACCTAATTTTTAAATGAAAATTATTCAGTTAATTAAACACTTGAGAGAAAGATAGTTATCGGTTAGAATTTGATGAATGTTTGAGTTTAGAAACAATCACTGTTAAGAAATATTTTAGATTACATAAATTTTGGAAATATTTATTTAAAATAGTCTAAACTATTAAATTAAGAGATAGTTTCAGATTTTAGTGATCAAACAAGTAATTATATTGGTGAGATTATTTCAATAGCAAATGTTAAAATCTAATCATTTATTAGTTAATCGAGAATGAAGTCCGAAGTTTCTATTATTATTATTATATTATTATAATTTTTATCTTATTAAATTCATGTAGGTAGTGGTGGACGAAGAATTTTTGCCTACTTCAGCAAATTTCCTACCGCAGTACCCAGTCAATGGCTGGCCAATATTCTAAGGCTTATTCAACACATTCTACAGCGCCTTTGACAATTTATGTGAATTTAAGGTTCCAAATGTTGTTGAGTTTGGTCTGGGAAAAAGGGTTAAGAGCTTCCATCGAACCCTCAAGAAGTATCTATCTAGAATGGGCCTAATTACCTGGTCACCTGAACAACTTTAGTCTTGGTTTGAGTTTCAGGGTAAAATATAGGAAATGTGGGAAACATTTAGAAAAAAATAAGGATAATAAATTCAGCACACTAATTAAAAAAAGAGACAAACTAAGAGCCTTAGGATGCACCAGGGTGAAGCAGAAGTTTGAGACTTCATAGTAACCTGTTCAAGGCAGTCAACCATCTGTCGCTCAGCTCAACTCTGGGAATGGGTTTGGGGTTGGGTTTGGGGTTGGGTTTGGGTTTGGGTTTGGGTTTGGGGTTGGGTTTGGGTTTGGGGTTGGGTTTGGGTTTGGGTTTGGGGTTT
>CAJJDP010000058.1:0-23668 GCA_905182995.1 Paramecium octaurelia
ATAATTTGGATCTGAGCAATTTGAATCATTTGAACAAGAGCTGCAATTAGGTTTGAATTAATGAACAGTAACATAAAACTAATAAAACCCACAAAACCATAGATAGGTTCATTATGCCTAAGCACTCAAACTAAACTGTTATGCTATTATACGTACAGATTTATTTACGTTTGATCACTATTTCAGTTGAATTACTTGATGTCAATTCTGTTTAAGGAATTCCATCTAAACTAAAAATAAATGATCCATCTTCAGGGAAGTTAGGCCCGAAAACCCCATAAAAAGAAATAGTTATAGCATGATGAGGATCTTCTATTGCAACAATTCTTTAAAACTTTGCCTATGCCCAAATAAAAGGTCCTTCAAATATTCTTTATTGGGATTTCCAAATTGAATAATAAATTCCTGATCCCTTAAGAAACCAACAGCACTCAAAAGGGTATATTCTGGGTATGCCTCTAGATCTAATTCTAGGCCTATGAATTCTTTAATAATGTATTTAGAATCGAATATAATGATGATTTTTACAATTTGTTTGATCATCGTCTTCCTAACAATGGGTGGTATTAATTTTTTATTAATAAGAACCTAAACATTAACTACATGTCCCCCATTTGGATTTCAAATATCCACCTTAGCACTAAGCGCATTTAAATTTTTCTTCACATCTCAAGCAATTAATTGATTGGACAATACCCAGAATAAACATAACAACTTCTTAATCCCCTACAACATAAAATAAATTTACTAATAGTTCCCTATGATTTTTATAATGACAGTATTTGCTATATTGGCATAGAAATATAAAATATTATACAGATTATCAGTATAACAAATACCATTAAACACCGTATTTTATTTGGTTTCAGTATAATATCTGAATAATTTGTCCGCTTTCAAATTACCTTAATCATCGGTATATAGTTAACCATAGTAATTATCATTTATTAAAAATTGAATACTACTTAAAGGTGGCATTTTATTAAAGCGCAGTAGATCAAGAGTAAACGCTATCATGAATGATCCTGGATTTGTCGGCAATGTTAGAACTCTATATAGCCCTTGTTTATTTATAAACAATCCATAAATATAATAACCATCAAATTGTATATTTTCTGGTATTTAATTACTGAAAATCATAAATAATTTGTCATTTAAATTACTCTGTAGATTTATAATATGAAATATAAAGACTAAGAAAGGTGGAAACTAATTATAATAATCAATACTTGAATAAGGCTCACAAACTCCTTTCACATATTTTATTAACTAATCTGGGATGTAGGCCTGCAACCCTAATTTTTAACAAAATACATAGCTGTGCTTGGGCATACGTATGTACATGCGTTCTCAGGTGTAAAAGTACCAAAAAGAAAACAATGAGTACACTAGTTTAATTTGCTTCCGAAACATATTCTGCAAGTGACACTATAGGACAGATACGAGTAAATTTTTCATTGAGACATTTGCGCTTAGAGAGTTTATCTCAAATTTATGGTAACCAGAAATATAAGTAGAATTTATTGTAGTATTGATAGATTAAATGATTGCAACCTAATTATTGCAAAATCCTTGAGAAACACTTACTTTTTCGATCTCATCATAAGTTATTAATTTCTAATTGGAGCCAATACTGTACGATACAAAATCCGTGTTATTCCACAAGTTAAAAATTTGAGATCATATGTGATTAAATACATAGAATAGGAATTTGCTGATAAACTGCTCATATATGTTGCTGATTGTGATTAAGCATTTAAAGTTATATAGCTCCCTTCTGCTGAGCAAGTCATATAATTAGCAGGTATATTTGGATTACCAAATTGACTTATGAATCCATCAGTATCTGTGTTACTAAATTGCTTGATTGTTGTTATATATGAACTTATTCTCACCCACGCACAACTAATCTATTGAAGGATTACAATAATAGCACACATTAGTATGATCATCAATAATGTTAAAATATTTCTAAAAATCTTGAAAGTAAAAAGTAAAAATAACTTAGAACAACAAAAAGAATTACAAGAAAAATGGATAAGAAATATTTTTATGCTAAAATATACGTCAATATCAAAATGGAACTTCTATGTGAAATACAAAAGTTAGAGAAGAATTCTTTAAATCACAATTACGTTAATTAATGATGATTTCATTTTAAATAATACAATAATTAAAGAGATGAAAGGAATTTTAAGTTAGATTAAGTATAATTACATTATGGTTCAAGTGGAATTTGTATTAAAAATCGACATCCATATTTAGAGCAGAATCAAATGAATAAATCAATAAAATATTCTACTATATATTGAACGAAACTACTTATTATCTTGATTAAAATTATATCTAGAGTATAAATTTATAATTAAGCGAGAGGTTTAAAGATGTTTTAGAATATAATTAATAAGAGACGAGATTTCGAATCTCTATTAAATATTATAATAATAATAATATAAAAGTTGATAAAGAAATCAATTGTGAATGCTACGTTATTATCTATAGATTAGGGTATTTGAATTATTATTATGATTAAATTTTTGGATGTTATTAGTAATATTAGATTTTTGATATGATGATTATTATTGTTAATTAATTTAATTTCGAGATTATTTTTATATTAATTATCTTGTTATTGTTCTTTAATTTCTACTGAAATTGTTGTTCTAATTATATATAAAAAGATGAATATATTAATTAAGTAATTATAATATAGATTGAATTTGTAAGGATGAGATCTACATTGCTTCCTGTGTTATTCTAAATTTTCAAAATCCTAGATTCTTTAATATATTTTCCTTTGAATTTCAACTTCCTAATTTAAGCCTCAATAACAAATATGAATTTTAAACTTGTATGTCGATGGAATTAACCAATATTATTGAGATAGCTATGGTGTATTTCTTTCTTACAATAATAATAATTATTTTTTTTATTTCAAATACAAATTAGAATTTTCATTATAAGTGAAAGAATGTGATCTTTAGTTGACCCATTTTATTTTTACATTTTAATTATGGTGTTTAGATCCGATTCAGATATTAGAGGTGAATTTATTTATTTTTTTTATATTTATTATCAATTATTCAGACTCTTTAGAATGGCGTATAATATCAAATTTGGAGTTATAGTTTATCGTCATCAACCATATTTTCATCAAAAGCTTTCAATAAATGTCATCAACCTTTCAAATCCTCCTAAGTTTTAGATTCTATTTATTATCTTTTAATAAAATTATTCAGAGTGAAATCAATAACTTATTTTGGAATTTGTTTTTCATTAGTCAACATCTCTGGAATTTTTAATTTTATCTTTTAATTACTTTAGAATAGATGGGGTGATTTTATGTAGTTGAGTGATAGCGAAATACGATTCAGTTATTACATAATAACATTTAATTTTTTTTTCAAAAAATTAAGGTTCTTAGAAGTTTAAGAATTCATAAACTTCATTAAACTTATAAATATAAATTAGGTTAATAAAGTAAAAAAAGTCATTTTGTTAACTTTTTCATATTAATCCATTGAAGAAGAACTAATTTTGACGATATTTTTCATTCAATGCTGCTTCATTCACCCTTCAAGCAAAGAAAATTGCAGAAGGATGAATAGAAAATTCCTAATAATGTTTATTCACAGAATAAACGAGCATCAACCAATCCAAATGAATATTCTAACCATAAGGCAAAGTTATTTTAAATTACTTATGATGAATCCCCTGTTAATTATAAGTTTAACAAGAATCTAGTTATAGAAACATGTTCCAATTTAATTTTGGAGCTTTTGAGATTTTTTTCATTATTAGAATTTTAATAGAATTATGAATGATATATATCTTTTTCAAAGTATTTTATTTTTCTTATGAATTAACATTAAATTAGTGATGAAGGAGTAGCAGAATAATTGGTAGAATTATGTGATCAAATAAATGAGGGCATCTGGAGTGATGAATGCGAGATTTTAGAGATGTTTAAAGACATATTTGAAAAACTGAATGAGAAAGATCAAAAGGCTGCTCTTATCTACATTAAAGCTAATTAATAAACCTTTATCTATGTAAAGAAACTCGAATTGGAATATTTAACTACAGAAGATATTTCAACTGAAATCCAGGAAGTTATCGATTATAAAAAGATTTACTAATAACTAATTCAACAAACAGACTGGTAATAGTTAATAAATCTCTTAAAATAAAAAGAGTTTTGTGATTAAAACAATATCAACCCAATAATTATAAATAATTTTGAAATTATATAAAAACTTAAAGAAAAAGTTGTCGACCTTTTGAATCTCAATCGTTTATCAAAGATTACAGAATGGGGATATCCTTATAAAGATATATTTAAAATTTTATTAGGGTTTATAGACAAGAATAATGATCTTGATGAATCAGAAGCAAAAAAATTAGAAATGACTATAGGTGCTTTATTAGAAGAATAAGTTTTGTAATTTTTAGAGTACGAAAATAATTTATTGCAAACAGAAAACTATGAAATGATTAATAAAATTATTTCTGCCATTTAATTGGAAGGAAAAAACTGTTAAGATTTTTCAACAGAATTATAATCTCTCTCCTTTGATTAATAAATATTTATTAAGCTCTGCACTATTTCAACAAAAGAAAAAGCACTTGAGAATGTTAAAAAATAAGTTTCACAGTTACTTTATTGTGAGAATGTTAAACGGGAATATAAAATAGATTTCAAAAAAGTAGATTAAAATANTTTAATATATTTTCCTTTGAATTTCAACTATCCTAATTTAAGCCTCTATAACAAATCAGAATTTTAAACATGTATGTCAGTAAATTAACCAATATTATTGTGAAATCTATGGTTATTTCTTTCTTAAAATAATAATAATTATTTTTTTTATTTCAAATACAAGTTAGAATTTCATTTATAAGTGAAAGAATGTGATCTTTAGTTGAGCCATTTTTATTTTTACATTTTAATTATGGTGTTTATATCTGATTCAGATATTAGAGGTGAATTTATTTATTTTTTTTATATTTATTATCAATTATTCAGACTCTTTAGAATGGCATATAATATCAAATTTAGAGTTATAGTTTATCGTCATCAACCATATTTTCATCAAAAGCTTTCAATAAATGTCATCAACTTTTCAAATCTCTTAGTTTTTAGATTCTATTTATTATCTTTTAATAATATTATTCAGAGTGAAATCAATAATTTATTTTGGAATTTGTTTATCATTAGTTAACATCTCTGGAATTTTTAATTTTATCTTTTATTATAAATATAAATTAGGTTTAAAATAAAGTAAAAAAAATAATTTTGTTAACTTTTCATTTTAATCCATTGTAGAAGAACTAATTTTTACGATATTTTTCATTCAATGCTGCTTCATTCATCCTTCAAGCAAAGAAAATTGCAGAAGGAAAAATATAAAATTCCTAGTAATGTTTATTCACAGAATAAACGAGCATCAACCAACCCAAATGAATATTCTATCCATAAGGCAAAGTTATTTTTAATTAGTTATGATGAATCCCCTGTTAATTATAAGTTTAAAAAGAATCTAGTTATAGAAAAATGTTCCAATTTAATTTTGGAACTTTTGAGATTTTTCTTAATTATTAGAATTTTAATAGAATTATGAATGGTATATATCTTTTTAAAAGTATTTTATTTTCTTATTAATTATCTTTAAATTAGTGATGAAGGAGTAGCAGAATAATTGGTAGAATTATGTGATCAAATAAATGAGGGCATCTGGAGTAATGAATGCGAGGTTTTAGAAATGTTTAAAGAAATATTTGAAAAACTGAATGAGAAAGATCAAAAGGCTGCTCTTGTCTACATTAAAGCTAATTAATAAACTTCTATCTATGTAAAGATTCTCGAATTGGAATATTTAACTACAGAAGATATTTCAACTGAAATCCAGGAGGTTATCGATTATAAAAAGATTTACTAATAACTAATTCAACAGACAGACTGGTAATAGTTAATAAATCTCTTAAAATAAAAAGAGTTTTGTGTTTAAAACAATATCAACCCAATAATAATAAATAATTATGAAATTCTATAAAAACTTAAAGAAAAAGTTGTTGACCTTTTGAATCTCAATCGTTTATCAAAGATTACAGAATGGGGATATCCTTATAAAGATATATTTAAAATTTTATTAGGGTTTATAGACAAGAATAATGATCTTGATGAATCAGAAGCAAAAAAATTAGAAATGACTATAGGTGCTTTATTAGAAGAATAAGTTTTGTAATTTTTAGAGTACGAAAATAATTTATTGCAAACAGAAAACTATGAAATGATTAATAAAATTATTTCTGCCATTTAATTGGAAGGAAAAAACTGTTAAGATTTTTCAACAGAATTATAATCTCTCTCCTTTGATTAATAAATATTTATTAAGCTCTGCACTATTTCAACAAAAGAAAAAGCACTTGAGAATGTTAAAAAATAAGTTTCACAGTTACTTTATTGTGAGAATGTTAAACGGGAATATAAAATAGATTTCAAAAAAGTAGATTAAAATATTTTGAATTATCATGGATTTGAGAGCCTGTACTTTAGCATAATCTTCTACTTTTGGTAGTAATATTGCTAACAGAAATATGGTGAATTTAATTAATTGCAAATTAATCTAAAAAAACTCACAAAAATTGAATAAAAGTTAAGATTGATAAAGAGTTTTATTTCTAAAGTAAAAGAAAATAGCTAAGATTAAATTTACCTTTTTATAATCCATCATTTAATATAATTTTCATGTTAAAAAGAAGAATATCTAGAAAAAGAAAAAATATTCATCTATTAAGAGTTCTAACAAAATAATTACAATTTAATTTATTAATTAATCAAAAAGGATATTCAAAGCGTTTTATAAACTGATTTATATTGTTAATTAAGCATTTTAAGATTTATACCTATATTTAAATTGAAAAAATTAAGAATCTAGTTCACTCAATAGAATTAAAATGTTGAACAAAGTTTAAGAGGAGAATAAAATGATACCAGTTAAGATAATGATGCTACTTTGAAAAAGTAAGATGATTTGATAAAGAATTGTTCATAAGAGATTCTTAATTAAAATTTTGTTTCGAGCTTAACAACTTAATAGCAATTTGTTATATTGCTTTTGTTCTAGAATCCTTAAAGAGAATTTAATGATGAAAAAATAAAAGATTTAAAGTTACAATTTATACTTCAGAAGAGCGATGAAATTGATATATACATAAGTGAATTAATAAATCAAGAATAAAAATTATCATATGGAGAAATTGTGTTATTTTTAGAATTGTTGAATCCAAAATTCAATAAATTAATAGCAAGCATCATCAGGCTATATAAGATAAGTTAATCTTTCAAGCTTTTAAGGGCATTGATGTGCTTAAACGATTATTTTATAGAAAATTATAACTTAGAAAGAAAGCAAGAAGAATTCTCATTTGAACAAACATCCTAATTTTCAGAAGAATTAATCAAGGAGTTGTTGCTATTAAATGAAAAGGNTGAAATTATATAAAAACTTAAAGAAAAAGTTGTCGACCTTTTGAATCTCAATCGTTTATCAAAGATTACAGAATGGGGATATCCTTATAAAGATATATTTAAAATTTTATTAGGGTTTATAGACAAGAATAATGATCTTGATGAATCAGAAGCAAAAAAATTAGAAATGACTATAGGTGCTTTATTAGAAGAATAAGTTTTGTAATTTTTAGAGTACGAAAATAATTTATTGCAAACAGAAAACTATGAAATGATTAATAAAATTATTTCTGCCATTTAATTGGAAGGAAAAAACTGTTAAGATTTTTCAACAGAATTATAATCTCTCTCCTTTGATTAATAAATATTTATTAAGCTCTGCACTATTTCAACAAAAGAAAAAGCACTTGAGAATGTTAAAAAATAAGTTTCACAGTTACTTTATTGTGAGAATGTTAAACGGGAATATAAAATAGATTTCAAAAAAGTAGATTAAAATATTTTGAATTATCATGGATTTGAGAGCCTGTACTTTAGCATAATCTTCTACTTTTGGTAGTAATATTGCTAACAGAAATATGGTGAATTTAATTAATTGCAAATTAATCTAAAAAAACTCACAAAAATTGAATAAAAGTTAAGATTGATAAAGGGTTTTATTTCTAAAGTAAAAGAAAATAGCTAAGATTAAATTTACCTTTTTATAATTCATCATTTAATATAATTTTCATGTTAAAAAGAAGAATATCTAGAAAAAGAAAAAATATTCACCTATTAAGAGTTCTAACAAAATAATTACAATTTAATTTGTTAATTAATTAAAAAGGATATTCAAAGCGTTTTATAAACTGATTTATATTGCTAATTAAACATTTTAAGTTTCATACCTATATTTAAATTGAAAAAGTTAAGAATCTAGTTCACTCAATAGAATGAAAATGTTGAACAAAGTTTAAGAGGAGAATAAAATGATGTCAGTTAAGATAATGATGCTACTTTGAAAAAGTAAGATGATTTGATAAAGAATTGTTCATAAGAAATTCTTAATTAAAATTTTGTTACGAGCTTAACAACTTAATAGCAATTTGTTATATCGCTTTTGTTCTAGAATCCTTAAAGAGAATTTTATGATGAAAAAATAAAAGATTTAGAGTTACAATTTATACTTCAGAAGAGCGATGATATTGATAATTACATAAGCGAATTAATAAATCAAGAAAAAAAATTATCATATGGAGAAATTGTGTTATTTTTAGAATTGTTGAATCCAAAATTCAAAAAATTTATAACAAGCATCATCAAGCTCTATAAGATAAGTTAATCTTTCAAGCTCGTTAGGGCATTGATGTGCTTAAACGATTATTTTATAGAAAATTATAACTTAGAAGGAAAGCAATAAGAATTCTCATTTGAACAAACGGCCTTATTTTCAGAAGAATTAATCAAGGAGTTATTGCTATTAAATGAAAAGGAATTATTTTCTTTGAAAATTCTTTTCGGAAGGAATAAATTTCAGATACTTTTAGTGGCAACAGTCAATTAATATTTAATTTCACAGACTAAAACCAAAAATAATTATATGAATATTCTTAAAAAATTAGTCCCAATGTGCCCAGGAAAATATAATGTTAAGATTCAAACATTCAGAGCCCTATTTGTGAGTCTAAGACCTTGGTTATTGAATTACTTACTCTCATTAAATATAAAGCAATATATTACACCTAGTGTTTTTAAAAGAACATTAATAATTATTTTTACAATTATGGTTAAAAAGGATGAATAGATCTCAAAATTGATACTATCTAATCTTCATTATTTTTTTGATTAGCCTTGTTATGATTTCGATTAAATTTGGTGGGCAAAAAAAAGATAAATTATTGATAAATATAATTTCAAGTTAAACTTAATACAATTTTTAAACTCTAGAGACCTGATTTAAAATTTATCGGAGGAATGCTTATCATTATTTTTGGAGAATCCTCAGTTTTATAAGGAAGAACTGGGAAAAGTAAATTACTTTAAGCGTATCCAATTAAATTCTGTTTACTTTCTTCAAAAAAATATATTTGATTAATGTCCTTTAGATGGTGGTTTTACTCTTGAAGATTTCAATATCTCCTTAACTGAAACAACATCGCAATAAGAAATGAGAATTGTTCAAGATTGGATGGATAATATGAAGGATACATCAAAATTTAAGGAATTAATTCCTTTTTTTTTCAACATTATTAAGAGAGGGGAATCATCAAAAAAGCTATTGTCTATAATAACTACATACAGAAGTCAAAATAAAGAATCAATGAAGATTATCAGTAATATGAAGGCCTTGTTTTAATTGTTTTATAACAACTCTAATGATGAACTAAAAGTTATGTTGCTGAAACTCTATTAAAGCATGTATCCTATCCCTTTGATTTTTCAAAATCCATCCTTGTAAGCCGCTAAAGAGGAAATCGATTTATTTGGATTTAATGAGAAACTCTATTATGTATTTAAAAAATCTTTCTCTATCATCAATTTTTCATTAAGTGAAAAATAAGCTTAAATAGGAAAGACAGAATTGATCAATTAATTATTTTATCAATAAGAAAAATTTGAGACTTAGGATACCTGCCAATTAAACAATAATACTATTGATATTATGTTTGATACATAATTTAATGGGTCAAGAAACCTTAGTGTGGCTGATGCTCATGGCTAAATACCTATTGAAATTTTGGTAAAAATTTTGCCCTTGTTTAAAATGTGGATTATACAATTTGATTCTGAATTAGAACTTATTGAAAATTATAACTAGTTAAAAAAAATCAAGAATACTCCTTATATAGATAACCATAAGGTATGCTTTCTAATAAGAAATTACAAAGGAGAATTAGAAGAGAATAAAAATAATGAATAATATAAGAAAATTTTAGAGCAAATAAAAAAAGAAGGGATAAAACTTCATAAAATGATTGATCTAGCATAGAAAGGCTTGGATAAATCTTAAAAAGAGTTAGAATTATAGCTAGCCTAAGCTTTTCTTTTTCATGAGATTGAAGGAGATGAATAATCATCATTAGTCACAGATCATGATTTTTTAAACATTATTAAAAAATTTGATACAAAAGAAAAACAAATATCTCACTAATTTTTATTAGATAGGGATATAATAAAGGACTTAGAAAAAGAGCTAAACCGATTGATATTAAAGCCTTTTGGATTTTATGATTAAGAGGCCTTTCCTATAAGATCTATAGAATACCAATTAAAGCAATTAAGAGAAAGATAAAGCCAAATTATGCAATAAGAAAATGCATCAAGGTAAAATGAATCCTATATCAAAATAAACTAAAAGGGGACTGACAATAATCAGGATAGCATATAAAATGAAGAAATAAAATAATAAATAACCGAGTTAGAGAATTCTATTAAAAACTCTTAATTATCAAAGCTTCTAAAGATGTTTTGCAAAATTTTGGACCAAAGCTCATATTATATACTTTATTTATAATTTAGAGATTAAGTTAGAAAATTTAATGAAAGAAATACTTTTGAATTGTAGGAAAAAAATTAGCAAATTTATGACTAATTGATGAAACTTAAAAAAGACAGAGATCAAATTAAGCTTAAAAAGACTGAATCTAACTAAGAATCTCAACCTATCATAAATTATGAAGGCAAAAATAAAGAATATAGATAATAATAGGAATAACTCAAACAAGAACTAAAAAAAAATTTAGAAGATATCGGATACAAAAATATTGGGATTGAAATGTTTTGGAGGGAGCTAATTGCAATAAATCAAAGAAGTTTAGCTAATACATATATTGATCCAGCAGAAAAAGTATATGAAATGATTAAAAAAGGGGAACCTTTTGAATTTCTAGATGGTGACTCTCTCAAAATAAATGAAAAATTTTTGGATTAACTTAAAAATAAATTCATAAATTTAGGAAAGGAGAAGGTCTTAGTATTAAGTGTACTAGGACCTTAAAGTTCGGGAAAATCTACTATTTTAAATAAAATATTTGGATGCCATTTTTGGACAAGCGTTGGCAGATGTACAAAGGGCATTTATTTGAATTTGCTAAAAATTCAATTTAAGGAATACTTTAATAATTTATTTGATTATATACTGATACTTGATTCTGAAGGATTACAAAATCCAAATTAAGTAGATCCAGAATTTGATAAAAAAATTGCTCTTTTTGTTTTAGCTATAAGTGATATAATTTTGATAAATGTCAAAGGAGATATACATCAACAATTTAAAAATTTAGTTGAAATGTGTATTTTTACTTTAGTGTCTATGAAATCTAATCTCTCTTCTAATAAACAATTAAGTTGGTGCTTTAATTAAAATAATGATACCAACAACTTTGCTCCATTTTTAAATTAAATACAGGGAATTGCCAATAATTTAAATTTAGAGTACAATAATGAGTAAGATGTAAAAAATTAAATAATTGATTATAATGAGTTTTTGAACATTTCAAAGGACAATATTTAAATATTGGGATTTGCATGTATCGAGAAATTATGGAGAAAAAATGAAAGTTTAGGTATAACTAAAAATTGGAGATAATTAATAATTAATGAAACATTTTCAGAGGAAGCTTATCTTTATGGGATAAGAATGATTAAAAATTTTATTAAAATGTTTTAGTCTCAAACAGACACATCTCAAATGTAAAGTTTAAGCTTATTCATATAAAATATAAATACTAATTGGTAAACTATTTGCAATTTCCCTGATTTATTGGAATTCGATGAATTAATATAATACAAGCAAGATTAATTAATGAAAAGTAAATTTGAACAAATGTACGATTAAGAAAATTTTAGTTTTCAAAATGAAATTAGAGGTGAAATTAATGATAGAGTGAAACGTAGTAATGTGAAAAATTTGGCTTTGTTTAATTAAATTTAAGTTGAGAAAAATGAAGATCTTAGAATAAGGTTTAGCCAGATCGAATAAGATATAAAAGAGAAAATAACTTTATTTAAATAGGATAAACAAATTAAAAAAAAAATTTATCTTAAATACGTAAAGCAATTGAGCCAGCGTATTAATAGCTCCTTAAGAGATTCAGAAGTTATAGTATTTGAAGAGTTAAAAAATATTGTAAGAGAGTATTAAAACATAAAAGGATTCAAGTGGCTTGAATACTTTATTCTTTAAGTTAGTAAGGATCCAGCATAACTTACTAAACTAAAAGAAAATGAGGATTAAATTATAAAAGCATTTGATAAATTATGGGGAGAAATAACAAGTAAATCGCAACAACAACAAAATGAAATTTTAAGGGAGTATTCTACCAAATAATATTAATGTATCTCCTCTTCATTCAATGAGTACAGATTAACTACAGACAACGAGCAAAAATTTATTTCCTTGTTTCTTGAGAATATTAATAATAATTCTCCTTTTAGATAAGATTTGGATGAAAGAAATGAAATTTATGCTATTTTTGAGAAAGAATTATACTATTAAACTTAATTTTACCCAATTCTTAATACAAAATAAAATATGAGATATGCAGAGATTTTTAATTAAAATTTGGAAGCTCGAATGAAAAAACCTAAGACTAAATATGATGTGATGGATATTAACAATTATTACATATATCAAATGACAATATATTATGTGGAGTAAACAACCTTAGATGATTACATAAAAATGAATGAAAAAAAAAATTAAAACACATTATAAGTAGAAGAAGGAGGATTACTTGCAGATTTAATATAAATATTGGAATAAAATCAAAGTTCTTAAAAATATTAATATTAAAATACCGCATCTTAAAGTTAATATAGTTTAACTTCATATTAAGGTTAATATTAGAATAACGCATAGTAAGGTTTATATTAGAAAGTCAATTCTAAGGTTGAAAATTTGATGCTTTTATTCGATATTTTTAATATTGAATACACTCAAGAACTGAGGAAAAAGTTAGTAGAAACAATTCAAGATCCCCCATGGTGGAAAATGTTGACCAGTCAGGCCAATTATAATGGCTTAGTAATAAAAGCGTTTAAATAATTTTAAAAGTCTTTTAAATAGGTCAAAAATTAATAATATCCCTTATTGGATTATACAAAAGATACATATTTAAAAATTATCAAAGAATTCAATAAAGGCTTGAAATTAAATAGTAAATAACTATCTTTTACTACAGAAAAAGAAGTTTAAGATTATATCCAAAATTTTGAACATATAATAATATTCAGAGAATAAACAATAACTCCTTTTTCGAAAAGATATTAAAAATTAGACTCCAGCTTAAAATATATATAGATGAAGGAAATTAACTTTCAAGAGAGCTTTAGACTTAATTTTATATATTCTTTTTCAACAGCAATGTTTGAAGAAAATTAAATATTATTGTAGAAAGATAATTGTTACAAAAATGGATTTTCCAAATTTGAGAAAATAAATAGTTGGTAAATGATGTATTTCTCAATTTATGATGTAATTAAATCAGAAATGACAAAGTCTCATCAAGAAAATGACAAACAAGATAATTCCGATAGCGAAGAGATTAAACAACTAAATACAAGTTTGATAAAAATAATTATGTCTAAAATTGAGTAGGAAATCATCAATTATAATAAATCTTTTGCTAATTTTGGCATAATCTTAACTGGAATGGGGGAGAGATGTATATATTATTATTCCATGTTAATAATTTGGCGATTTACATGCTTTAAGAAAGTTAAAGGAATGTAGGAGAGCACAAACAAATTTGAGAGTCTTAAATAAAGTTAATTTTTGAAATGCATTGCTGACATAAAATAAAATAAGGCTGAATAAAGTAAATTAAAGGCTGAGGCTTTTATTTGTAATTTGTATTAAAGCTGTATTTAACAGTTTTATAGAGAGAATTAAGCCGCTTTTTGTGCAGATATCAAAAACAAAAATAAAATAACAAATACAGAACTAATAAAACTGTTAGATAAAACTATTTTAGAGGATTATTAAGAAGATATTAATTTAAAAAAATATACTGATCAATAAATAGTCGAATATATAACAGATTAAACTAAATTTATTGAAAATTATGTTAAAAATGAGGTTGACAAAATAGAAGCTGAAATCTAAGATTAATATGAAAATAAATTAAGAAAATCTTTATTAGCAATTTTGGAGAAAGTTAATTCTAATGTGCAAATTTTAAGACAACATACTGATTTATAAAACCCTCCTATAAAATCGAAAGAGTATTTTGTTCTAAATGAGAATGATAACAAAAATGACGAATTTTATGAAAGTAAACTTTTTGAATTGATAATCTAATGTCTTCTTGGTGTATCATAAAATATGAATAAATTTCAGATTTCGAAAGAGCATGAGGAAATCTTTAAAATTAATACTTTTTAAAAGTTAGAAGACAACATTTTTGATAAATCATAGTTTTAAGAATCAGAATAATAAATATAACTCTTACAACCTTTTGCTTTAGAATTGTCAAATTAGTTAGGTATCCATATCTAAAAAGTGAAGAAAGAAACATTATCTTTAGAAAAATTTAATGGTTATCAAGAGCTATCAACTATAAAATTAAATATGATTGGCTGTCTTCACACTTGTCCAATGTGCAAACGCAAATGTGATTAATCTTATTCAAATGACCATAAACATGAATGTTCGAATGGTCATTAATTAAGAGGTATTTTTATTTTGTAATTTAATGGGATGAATGGAGTCTTAAATGAGGATACCCCTTCTTTGTTCAATTGCGATGAAATGGATGATGAATGTCTAATTACTTTAGCAACAAAAGAAACAAAAAAATGGATAGATATAAGAAAAACATATGATGACTGGATTTTTAAAGGTTTGGATGAAATGGAGTAATAAAAAATTAAAGAAAAAATGATGAAAGTATGGAATTAAGGAACTGGATAAATGGTATGTGAGTAGTTAAAAAAAATGTTAAAAAAGTCAGACATCAAATTTGTGCTTAAGAATAATTTCAAAAAAGTAATTAGATAACCTAAAATTCATTATATTTTTATGATTGATGATTCAGGGTCAATGAGTGGAAGTCCTTGGAAAACTGTGAAAAATGGTTGTTTAAATTGCATCTCAATAATATAGAAAAATTTAAATGCTAGAGTGAGTGTTATTATTTTTAATTCAACTGCTAGAATTGCTATTAATTGCGAAATTATCAATTTGGTTGAAATGGAAAAAAAAATACAATTTTAAAATGGGGGCACTGATTTTGGTTCAGCATTTTAATAAACATACAATTTAATTGTTCAGCACTTAAATGATGCATTTGAAAAGTTAATATTTAACTATATTTAGAACTGAAGTTTTATTTTACACTGATGGGGGAGCAGCTTATCCAAAGGAATAAGTCAAATTATTTACAGAACTTCCAGATCATTAAAAAAATAGAATATTCCTTCATTGCTGTACTGAAGAGGCAAATGCTACATCATTATAAATGATTGTAAATGAAATGAATTGTAGCCTAATTAAATCTGAGTTAAAATAAGGGTTTTAAGTAGCTGATCTTTAAAAGACATGGGCTGAAGTAGTGAGTAGAGAATATCATAACCTAAAGGGATGATTTATAAAATTTAAAAAATAATATTTGTTTTTAAATAATTTTGATTACTTTAATTGACATCAATACTTAGAATCCTTATTTAAATATAATTGATTATTTAGGTAGAATAGTCAAATTATAGGCTTAACATTATTTTGAGACGATAAGATATCGATTAATTTGGAACCTAGAGAGTTGAATTAGAAGTTCCTTCATAATAACTTATGATTAATGTAACTCTTTTTAATATCAATTCTAAGGATGATCTTGAACTTATATTAGATTCAAACTAAGAATTAAGGTGATCATAAAACAATGTAATATCTTAAAAATTCAAAATAATAACGTCAAGAAATTATAGAAAGTTTTGAATTAAAGAAAAGTAATAAAAATCGTAAATTGATCTCAAAATAGCAAGTTTAATCATATTCTAAATATTTCATTAAAGTATTAATTTCTTATCAGAATAATTTACTTAGTAGAAAATGAAAGAACAATAAATAGATAATTAATAATAACAATATTATATTAATATAATTTATTTCTTAAAGTATTAAATCTAGATGAAATAAATCACCTTTGAAATTTATAACTCATTTTCTAAGTAATTCTTATCTCTCTAAAATAAAAAACTAAAATACTAGTAAGATTAAGAAAGCAAATAGATAAAGTACTTAAATACTAGTAATAATAGAAACCAAAATCACCAATTTTAACTCCAATACTCTCATTTGCCTAACTTGATTATCAAAATATTATATATAAAATAATTATTATTTACATTCTTTAAAATATAATTAATCAAAAAAAATAAATATTTCTTCTAATTAAATGTCAGATATTGATCAATGGGTAGAAGCACTAAAAAATGGAGAGATCCTGAACATTCATGGATAATTTTAAGATTTAACGGAATAATTTAAGGTAGGAGGAGATGTTCCAGAAACTAACTACTTATTCTTGGGAGATTTGTGGATAGAGGATATTATAGCGTGGAGACTTTTCTTATTACTATTGGCTTTGAAAGTGAGATATCCAGATTAGATTACATTGTAAATATATATATTATAAGAGAATTGAGGAAATCATGAATCTAGAAAAATTACTTAAGTATATGGATTTTATGATGAATGTTTGAGATAATACAGTACTTTGAATGTTTGGAAGTATTGCACTGAAGTTTTTGATTATTTGGCATTGGCAGCAGTAGTCAATGACAACATTTTCTGCGTACATGGTGGTTTGAGTCCCTACATCAAATAATTGATGAAATTCGAATCATAATAGAAAATAGGAAATACCTCATGAAGGTGTTATGTGTGACTTGATGTGTGGTCTATCCTGATGGTTTTTTGTTATATTAAATGTGGAGAAATTGAAGGATGGAGTCAGAGTGTTAGAGGAGCAGGTTTTGTGTTTGGAGCAGATGCTGTCAAGGAATTTAATCGTAAAAATGGCATTTCATTGATTTGTAGAGCACATCAACTAGCAATGGAAGGATTCAAACAGATGTTTGATAATTTTTTATTCACTGTTTGGTCAGCTCCAAATTATTGCTATAGGTTCTAATTCATTTTAATTTTTAGATGTGGCGATGTTGCTTTTATTCTTGAGTTGGATGAGAACCTTAAGAAATATTATTAGTTGTTTGAGGCTGCTCCAACTGATAGATCATCGAATTCAAAAAAAACTATAGCAGAATAATTCTTAAGATGATTTATATTAATTTAAATTTGTAAGAAATAATTATTACAACACTGTTGAAATTTAATGAGATTTTCGATGCTTTCTAAAAAATTTCAAGATTCATAATTATCAGTGTCAATAGTTATAATAAATTCTTTCCAAATTACAAGGATTTAGAAGAGGTTGAGCTCAAAATTGCTAAGGAAAAACAGTAGCAAGAGAATTATCTGATAGGTCTTAAAAAAATGTTTAACTTTAGAATTAATCGAAAGTAACGTTCAATGTGAAACAAAAGAAATCAAAAAACAATTGGACTAACTCATCTACGCTCAAAGTGAAAAGTTCAATGATTTTAAATCCTTTTTTGTGTCTGATATATATTTAACTAAAAGCGATATTCGTTAATTCAAATCTAATTCTGATGAGAGGATTAATAAATTATAAGGTTAAATTCAACAATTCCAAATGAAGTATGCTCTCAAACTTTACGCCGAATAACATTTTGTATTTATTTGATTTGATATTCAGATCGACATGAAATGAGCCATTTAGTAATTGCAATAAGCTCATACTTTAATTAAATAAGATTCCTAAACCTTACACAAACTTTATCGAGATAACAGATAAATGATTAAATAATAAAATGAATAGTTTGACATCAAAAATTGAAAATGTTGAAAAGGAGTAGTATAAAATTTATGAATTTGAGAAAGAAGTTGATAAATGAAGAATATAATTTAAGAATAAAAATAAGATAAATGCTTAGCAATTATTTTAGATAATGAAATTGTTCAAAGCAAAGTAAAATCATTGGCTTAATTATTTTAAGAATTGGAAGTCAATTATTCTAAAGTGGTTAAATTTGAGATACATACAGCATTCAATTGATCGATTGAACTTATAAGAGTTTCTTATGATCTAGTACCAACTTTAATTTCCTTCTACTCTGATTCTAACAAGCTAATCATTGTCCATACTTTGCCTATAAAATATATCATCAGGTAAAGTTGTTCTATTCTTGCAAAAGAAAGACTTTAATCAAGGGATCACTTCGAAATAACTACTCCAAATCTAATAAAAATAAAAATATTTGTCTTTTAATTTCAATATTATTACCTATAAAATCTTTCTTTTAAAATTTATCATCATGTAGTTCTTGATGTAGCCTTCTATTCTCATTTTACAATCTTTTTTATAAAAATTATTTCAATTTTTCAACGTCTAAAAGACAAGAAAATTCTATCCTTAAATTCTGTCAATTAATGCTTTCAGGTAACGAAATAATCTCGTTCTACCAATATAGAATCTATGACTGATTCAAAGAGAGTGGAAATTTAACTTAAGAATATGTGCTTGCTATTAAACCATATTGTAAAGGTAATTATGTAAGCCAAAGGTAAACATCGGAATTATTATTATTCATTTTTACTTCAGATCTAAATAGCTGAATAATTCTCTATTCAAGTGTTCTTTTAGTGTTAGATCCTCAAATTTGCAAAGTCAAATATTATTTAGGAAATTCTAGCAATTTTAAATTGACATATAATTAACCTGATTGTTTGGAAAATTTTGATAAGATTAATTTGAGAAAAATCTTATAAATGCAAAAATAAAAATCATTTTAGTAGAATGTGAAATGTAAAATTAGTTTCTGTTCTTCCTCAAGTTTCCTGTTATAGGAAAAAAAATTAAGACTTATCAGAGTTAATAATTAATCAAGTTTCCAGGGTTTCTAGGCTTCAATTTGACAGAAAATGGAATAATATCCTTACCCCAGTTACATCAATTATTTAGTAAACTCCTGAAGGTATAGAGCATTACTGTAAAAACGTTTTAAATCAAATTGAATATTTGCTTAGCTGTTACTTGATTTTATTAAATAGAAATGCCATTATAATTAATATGAATATATTTGAATAAGCATTACAAAATTTTAATTAATTGATTGAATTAAAGCTCAAAATTTAAGACTTTAAGCTAGACCTATTCAGGTATATTCAAATTTTCTTTCAATAATTAATAATGTATCAGAATGAGATGTATGATTAGAAATTTAAGAAGGCTGTTATTATCTTTCTTACTTTTTGCCTACCTTTACCACTCTGATTTATTACAAAATAATAAAATTAATCTATAATAAAGTATAGAAACGCAAGGATTGTGATTCTTCACCTCGCCAAATTATCATCATAAAGTTCAATCCAGCCTATAAAAATTTCTCTCATGCCAATTTTACTCAAGGTATTATTGTGCTGTTAACGCTACGATTATGTTGCCAATTTAAAAAAAATGATTGATTATTATTCATTATAATTCTATTAAAAAATAAATATAAGATGATATTTTCAATATTTAAAAATAATATTTTAAGTTGATTATAAAATTAGAGATTTCAATTCCTAGTTTATCGAATTAGGTTATGAGTTTGGATTTCAAATTATTTAACACTTTTAATTTCATTTAAATAACATTCTTCTTCATTTTCAAGAATTGTTTGAACTTTTTTACTTTTTTATAAATTACTATTAGTTTTTCTCATTAAATGTACTGTGACTTTAATAATATTGAACAGTACAAATAATGTTTATAATAATATAGATATGCAAATTAGGAACCAAAATAACTTTTCTTAAATATAATATGGGTAGATTCTAATTTAAGCCAAAATTAAATCTTTCATTCCTCTTACTACTAATCTTATTTATCTGATATTGCAAATATTGTAAAAATTAAATATAATGTCGCTTTTCTATTTATTATCAAGCGGTATATTTATAATATAAAAATATTAACATATCTAACAAAAATATAAAGTCAAGAAGGTAATTTGTTGTATTAAGATCAAGTTCAGTTAAAATGGCACCATTGTTTCTTAAATTATTTATGATAAAACTTAAGAGGAATAGATTTCTCATTAGAATAATATTTTATGATTTCTATTTTTGAATTACTATAAGATTTCATATTGTTAATCATTTGATCAGAACGGAATTAGGAATTTGATAAATATCTAATTATTCAAAATATATTTTCCTTTATCATAACTAGTCCTCATTTGTTTGAAAACTAATGTCGCATATATTTTTATAGGTAAGCAAATCTACCCAGGTTTGGAAGAATTTTGGAGACTAAGATGAATCATGGATATTAGGAAATATTGGTGCTTAATGTAATATCATAAAATACATCTATAGAAAATGCATCTAAATCTGTATGAACTTAATGACTGTATACTCTATTCGGAAGTCATAAATTATTTTCCCTTTTCTTTTTACTATAAAGTTAATCAGCCAATAGCATCAATTTAGGAGCTTTGCTATTATCTTATATACTATCTAATTGTATTGATTTATTTTAATTGTGGGTATTAGTACATTTCACTAAATTTCTGACTATAATGAGAAATTTCATTACTAAATTAAATGATAATATTAATCATTTTAATAATAAAAAAATTGTGATTTTTACTGATTAATTAGAAATAATAATGAAAAGATAAGATCTCGGATTTATTTTGAGAAATTTGATAGTATTAATTTCTTGGTATTTTTACTTAATTATAATACAATAGAAAAACATTTCCTTATGAATGAATACTGCATTTTCTTCATTCTTTATAAGAATCTTCTTAATAATACTTTAAGATTGAAAATCACTATTTTCATTTTGTGATCTTCGAAGACGAATTCTATTATTTCATTTCAATATTAAACATCAATTCATCTAGGACTTGGTGCCATTGTAAGGTTTTTGCTAAATAAATCCAGGTGAATGATTTTATTATTTTTATTCATTATTAATTAACTTAAAATTCAAATGCCTAATTTTAGAATATATTTTATGTAGGTTTGAGAACTAGATTATATTTCAAATAACCATGAATCTACTAGGTTCTTTATGGTAGTATTTTTATTTCTGTAATACTGCAATAACACTGATTATACTTTTGTGTTTATTTTCAACTTATTTTTAATTCATTTCTTATGATACATATTTTTCATTTTGATCTGCATTCTGAACTAGACAACAATGTATATTAGAATTATTACAATAAACTTTAAACTTCCTAAATGGAAAAACCACACACAAAAGATGAGAATATGGTTCTCATAACAGTGTCTTTATGAATTTTAAACATTGATAAGACCATTAGTATTATGAAAATAATACTTATCATTCAGTTACTTAACATGGTTATCCAATTTTTTTCATACAGAATGGATAATATAATTACAAAGGTAATTAGGAAAAGTTTATAAACTTTAATTTATTTACAGAAGAGAATTGAGTCAAATTTCCGTAATTCTAAAGTATTTGAGTTTATAATGAGGAGAAAATGGAAATTTTTTGGCTTTGTATAAAATAATGGAAATAGAATGAAGCAATATTAAATAAGTTATAGGCCCATTCATTTATATAAGATCAAACATTCAAACTTTTAGATTTCTAAGAATCAATTTTCTTCGTAAAACTGCACATCATTAATTATTTCAATATATTTTATATTTAAAGTTAACTTGTTAAAAACTAGAAATTCTATTACTTATAATATTTAGATGAATTTATTTTTCAAATTCAATTAGATATTAATTTCTATTATTTAATATGCTTGAACGTCAAGCTGTTATTATTGATAATGGATCTTATCGAATAAAAGCATGCATTGCAGAAAATAAATAATGTTTTTATTTCCCTTCGGTGATAGGAAGAAAATTTAGTCACAATCCATATGGTATTTTAATTGAGGAAGTTTTTGTTGGTCATCAATCTTTTAATCTAAGTTATCATTAAATTACCCAATTATTAATGGTATTGTCAATCATTTCGATAGTATAGAATGTGTTTATAAATCATATAGATATGGAAAAATTTGGCATCATGCATTTTTCAATTATTTGGGAAGAACACCAGAAAACCACCCAGCTCTTTTGACTGAAGCTACAATGAATCCAAAGGCCAACAGAGAAAAGATGACATAAATCTTATTCAATGTACCATCATTCTACGTAGCGATTCCAGCTGTGCTTTCGATCTATGCTTACGGAAGAACAACAGGTATTGTAGTAGATTCTGGACATGGTGTCTCTCAAACAGTTCCAATCTATGAAGGTACCACACTTCATCATTCTAGTCTCAGAATTAACTTGGCAGGAAAGGCCAATACTGAATACCTGGTTTAACTCATGAGTGAATCTAATCTTTTGATCCCATCTTTAGTTGCTGAAGACATAAAAGAGAATATGTGCTATTTTGCGCTTGACAATGAAGATGAAATGACCAAATATTAAGACAGACCCTATAAATTGCCAGATGGAAATGTCGTTGTCATCTAAAATCAAATATTCAGATGCCCTGAATTACTCCTCAAACTAAGCATCATTGGTCTTGATGTCCCAGGTATTCATGAATTAACATTCAAATCAATTATGAATTGCGATATTGATATCAGAATGGATTTGTAAGAATGTTGAATTTATTTCTTAGTTATTAAAACATTATTTTATCAGGAGGTAATACACTCTTTCCTGGACTTCCAGAAAGATTGGGCAAAGAATTATCATCACTTAGTTCACAAAATTTTTAAATATAAATTTTTTAACCTAGTAAAGAATTGTCACCTTTGATTGGCGGATCAATCTTTGCCTAATTGCTATCGTCCTCATCTGGCTGGATTACAAGGTCAGAATACGATGAATAGGGACCATCTATCGTTCACAGGAAATTTTTTTGAGAGAAAAGTTTTAAATAATCATTAATATTAAAAATTTTTTTTCATTTAGATTTATTCTAGCATGAATCCTTAATATTCAGAGGACTCAAAATTCCAATACCTTTTTCAGATACTATAATCTTAATAAAAACTTAATATTTCTGCATATTTATATTTAATTATTTTGTCAATCTGTAATTCAAAAATAAATATTGATAACATTGAATTGTTCATAATTATAAAGCTTCATTCATTTTG
>CAJJDP010000058.1:40792-91056 GCA_905182995.1 Paramecium octaurelia
ACTTAGAACATATTCAACAAAGTTCTCTTGAGATTATATTTAAACATTTCTAAATCTTTAATCTTAAACATTTTGCTAAAGCTATCGTTTATACCTAATTATTTTAAGTTAGACAAAAGATAATTTGCAAAAAAATTATAGATTAATACAATTACTAATAATAATACATATAGTAAATGTTATTGATGATATCTTATTATAATTTAATGATGTCATTGATTTCTATTATTAATTGATGATCTTTAAATATCAAAGATTAATTATTTATAAATCCTTAATTATATCTAAACTTAATGGAAACCTTTAAGTGTAAATAACTTAATCATGAAAATAAAGAAATAATTGGATTTTGTTTTAATCAGAATTGTTAAAATACAACTGAATATTGTTATGAATGTTTATAAACAAATCATTCAGAACATTTTAATGATTGCATTTAATTCACCAAAATAATTTAATTTATAAATGAATTCATGTAAGTGTAGAATCAATCAAGGAAATAACTCCAAGAAATGTCTAAGCGACTTTAAAATTATTTAGAATAAAGTTTTAAGAAAATGGATTAGGATATAAAAACATTGAAACAATTAACTTAAAAACTTTAAAATAAAGATTACTTGACTTTTAAGTCGTAAATTAACATAATCAAACGAATTTATTAAAAGGGAAAAGAAAATGAGTAATGTATCCTTTTTGATTAATTAGTATAGAATAATAGATATTCAAATTAAATACTATCCTTGATACAATCATATCTGATTAGCTGAAACTATATGATTAAACTAATTTTATTTAATAAAAGATAATATAACTGAAAAATCGAGTGGGATGAAAAATAATTCTAATCAGAGGAATATAGATTGTTCCTCTAAGTATACTGAAGGTATCAATAATTTCATAGTAAATTAGGCTTTTACTTACATAATTAAGAGAAATACTAAGAAGCTATTGAGTACTTCGACTAAGCTATTGAAATTAATCCCAAAAATAGTTTGCCATGGTATTATAAAGGTAAGTATGGTTAAAGTAGTTTTATTTAGGTTTCTCATTAAAATTTACAGAAATACTAAGAAGCTATTTTTTGTTATGAAAAAGCTATTGCAATTTATCCTATGTTTGATCTCCCATGGAATAATAAAGGTAATTATTTTTAAAGTAGTATTATTCAGGTTTAGTATTATCCAAATTCCAGAAATACTAAGAAGCTATTTTGTGTTATGACTAAGCTATTGCAATTAACCCTAAATGTAATATGACATGGAATAATAAAGGTTAGTATTTTTAATATTATTATTTAGGCAAAGCATTACACAATTTGCAGAAATACTAAGAAGCTATTGAATGCTATGATAAATCCATTGCAATTAATCCCAAATGTAATATGACAAGGAATAATAAAGGTAATTATTTTCAAGTATTATTATTTAGGTTTAGCGTTATAAAAATTACAGAAATATTAAGAAGCTATTTTGTCTTATGAAAAATCTATCTCAATTTATCCCATGTTTTATATACCATGGATTAATAAAGGTAATTATTTTTGGATTTATTATTATTATTTAGTTATAGCATTATACAATATCCAGAAATACTAAGAAGCTATTGTGTCTTATGAAAAACTTATAGCAATTAATCCGAAATAAAGTGTGGCATGGAATAATAAGGTAATTATTTTTAAGATATTATTATTTAGGTTTAGCTTTAAACAAATTACAGAAATATTAAGAGGCTATTTTGTCTTATGAAAGAGCTATTGAAATTAATCCAAAAGCTTATAATGGATGGAATAATAAAGGCAATTATTTTAAAATATCATTATTTAGGTTTAGCTTTATACAATTAACAGAAATTTCAAAAAGCTATTTTGTGTTATGAAAATACTATTGCGATTAATTCCAAATATCATATTCCATGGAAACCTAAATAATATTTTGATAACTATTATTTAGGTTTAATACTATACAATATACAGAAATATTAAGAAGCTATTTTGTGTTTTGATAACGCTATTGCAATTAATCCCAAATATGATCAGGCATGGAATAATAAAGGTTATTATTATTTTAAGCATTATTATTAGGTTTAGTACTATAAAAATTATAGCATTACGAGGAAGCAATTTTGGCTTATGAAAACGCTATTGCAATCAATCCAAAAACTGATATAGGATAGAATAATAAAGGTAATTATAATTAAATATTATTATTATCTAGGTTTAGCATTACACAATTTACAGAAATATTAAGAAGCTATTTTGTGTTACAACAAAGTTATTGCCATTAATCCCAAATTTTATATATCATGGAATAATAAAGGTAATTGATTTTAAAGTATGTTTGTTTAGGATTTACCTTATACAATATCCAGAAATACTAAGAAGCTATTTTATGTTATGATAAAGCCATTGCAATTAATCCTAATTATGCTCTGGTATGGAATAATAAAGGTAATTATATTTTTAAGTGTCATTCTTTAGGTTCAGCATTACACAATTTACAGAAATACTAAGAGGCTATTGAATGTTATCACAAAGCTATTGTAATTAATCCCAAATATGACATGGCATGGAACAATAAAGGTAGTTATTTATCAAATTTCATTATAATTTAGGCTAATCATTATTAAATTTACAAAAATACGAGGCAGCTATTGAGTGTTACGACAAAGCTATTGAGATTAATCAACATTATGATGTTGCTTTGAGTAATAAAGGTAGATTGAAACTTAATATCAATTAGGCTTTGCATTACATCAATTAAATAAATATGTAGAGGCAATATTATGTTATGATTAAGCAATTTCTATTTGTATCAATCCACTAAGGTTAAAAAGAAAAGGTAAATCATTTTATTTAATTTATATTTAGCTGATTCATTATTTGAATAAGGAAAAACAAATGAAGCCAAGCAGTTTTACATAGCTGCGTTGGAATAAGGATCAAATGAGTTATAAAAGTTATGAGGCATCATTTGTTTATCATAAATTTTTTAAAATTATCTTATTTATTTAATCTTTACAAGTATTAATTTGAATATATTTCTATTACCAAAATGCTATATAAAATTTTATTATTAATTTATAGTTTAAGTAATTTTTTTCTCTAATAAAAATATCTTGTGAATATTAATAAACTTAATAACAAATGTATTTTATCTTATCCGAAATAAAAATCCAAATATTTTATCAATATCTTCTCCCATTTGTATATAACCATAAAATAAAAAACCAAATACATTATTTGGTATTTCCTTTTTAATTATTAAAAAAAAAGTATATTTTTAATATTTGTCCGCAACCTTTATAATATGTTCAATCGCCATTCCTAAAAGTTCATTAATAGCTGTCCCCTGACATTAGTTCAGTTTAATTACAAAATATATGTTTGATCTTATCTAAATTTTATAACAATTAATATGATAATAATACAAATTTTGTCACCTTTCTAGTAATCATGTAAATTTTAATTACTTAAGTATTTTATATCTTGAACTGGAGGTTTCCTCATTTCTTGCATCTAATCATAATAGCATCGAAAACTAAATTTTGAACTAAATTTTGAACTAAATTTTCTCATTCTCTTCATCTTATGAATAGGTTAGCAAATATGAACTTTAACAACTCAATCTTCTTGCTCTACATCCTTTGAGCCATTAATTGCATGCCCTGATAATTAATTTTTTAAGTATTTCTACTTTTGTCTATTAAAATAAATCACCGTTATATTTTTCATTTCAGGGTCGACATCCTTCCATAATTTAAAAATGATTTCTTTGAGTTTGACTATAAAGATTTCCCTTACCATCATTAATTAATTTCAAAATGAAAATATTATATCCACAAATGACTATAATTTAGGGCCAACTAATTTTTTGTATTGTAGTCTGAAAATATAGCTCATAAAGTTAACCCTGTTACTTTTAAAATTTGAGAAGAACAAAAATTATGACTTTATCCTCTAAAAAAGTTTCGCAAAAAAGAGAACTGTAATTGTATTTAGGGAATTATAATATTGTAAACTCAGGCTATAAATAAATATTAAAATATGGGAGGCTAGGGAATTTACAATTAATATTTTAAAAAGATATTCGTAAGGATATTATAGAAACTTTTTGTTATATCTAGTATTGCATAGAAAATAGATTTTTTCCAGCTTGAAAAAGTGTTAAGACGATAGAAAACCTTATGATCTCTTTTATGCTGTTCATAAATTAAATAACTTGATTGGATTCATTGAAAGTAAAACTTAAAAAAGAGAAAATTTAATTGATAGCCTTGATAAATAGGTAGAAATTAAGTATAATAAAGTTGAGAATAAGAGAAAATAAGTAGTATAAAAGGAAAAATTGATAAATTTGGGCGTGGCATATAATGATGATATGTAATGAATAGAATACAATCAATCAATTTCTAAAAAAATTCTTGAATAAATAGGAAAATTTAACCTGTCCATAAAAATAACTAAATTTAAACTAAATGAATATTAAATTCTTAATAGATTGATTATGATCTTCTGAAATCATCAACAGAATAATATGATATTAGTAATCTTAGTTCTATCATTTTTAGGTTAAGATTTTATAGAAGGATTAGTAAATTTATTTTATCATGGACTTATAAGGGAATTTCGGCTAAGCCTCAAAAAATTAGATATTACAAGAGAATATAAAAATAGAGAAGAATAAATTCATACCGTAGTAGGAGGCCACTTTTCGAAATGTGAAGCATAGCTAGAGGGGACGTGAAATCCATGAAAAACAATGTAACATTCATTTTAAAATATTTTCTAACGATCTAATGGGAGAGGCAGGGAACTGGACCCAAAAGATGGAAAAAGTCGAGAAACTCTATTCACAAACATGTTATGCATTTGGGAAAAATAAAGAGTATCGCAAAAAGAAGCAGGTGACTAGTTCAATCTGAAAGCATCCCTTTGAAGTAAAACGAAAAAAACTCTAATAATTAATGAGATAACATATAATTTAATTTAATTTTTAATGAAACTAGAGAGTCTAATCTGTATTAACAATAAAATCTTTAATTTTATAATTGTATTTGCTATTCAATTCTCTATCTAATAATAACAAATAGAGATGATATCATAATTGTATTTTTATTTTAAGATAATTGGCTACAATAGATCTGTAATTGCCAAAGTAACTTAGATCCCAAGTTGTATTTCCACCTTTAGGTAACTCATGGAAGGAAATCTAGGCTTTTTTTAGGAATGAAAATAATTGTCTAAAAGCAGATTATAATTGTTGAATCTACCATACTGGATGAAATTATTAATGGGTAAATCCAAAATATAATACTGAAAAGTAGATTATGCTAAGCTTTATTGGGTGGTACTATTTTACGAAACAATATGGACTCTCGTCCTACTAAAAAATCTCTTAATTGATATTCTAATGCATAAAAAAGTTGAAAAGTAGTTATAGAAATGATTAGTGGAGAGGTTTAGAATAGAAAAATAGACTCAATAATAGGAATTAAAGAGTATAGAAAAGAAATGATCTTAATTAAATTAATTATTTTGATTGTAATCGTATTTCAAATATTTCAATTCCTAAAAAATTTTCCATAATCTGAAATGCATTCTGTTTTTATCTAAAAATAATTTACTCCTTTCTTTTATAAGTAATTTATGGCTTTATTATAAATTAATTACCAGGAGCTCTTAAAACCCTGACAAAATAACTCTAAATAAAAAAGAGAAACCACTGTTGACCAACAAGGATCATCTATATGATATTTATTATCTATTTTGCCTAATTTTAGTTATTCTTCAATATGAATTTCTAAAAGGAAACAACCGTTTGCCTATATGCAGTCAATTAATTCAAGATATGATAGCTTTTGCGTATCCTCATAAATAATTTTAGGCCTTAGAAAGCATTAGATACTTTATTTGGGAAGAAATTTATTGGGCTATTTTTAATCCTTTTTTAATGATTCAGATGAATTCATGCGTAATTCTAAACCTTATCTTTAAATTAAGCAACAGGGTTGTTCTAAATCTATACCTACATTTGAGTAATTGCATAGTTCTAAATCCTCATTTTCAATTGAGCAATTTTAGTAATAATCTCTACTAATATCCGATTTCATTCTCGAACATCTAGCACTTTTTTTTCCAATTTTTTTTATTTGATTTTGACAATCATATGATTTCTGTACTAATTTTGTTTTACATCTTTTTGTAGGGTAATCATCATCATCATAATCATCTTCATATTGTCTTTTTTCAATCGCAAGCTTTTTCTTGATCAATTTTTAAAGATTTTTTTCATCCTAACAAACTTCGCATATAAATGCTGTTTTAGAACATAGAATTTGATTCTACAATGATAAATTTATGATATCCAAATCTTTGATGCACTTTTAATTGATCATTACCGTATCCATTTTTTTGGTTTATTGTGAGACTGATTTTTCATAATACCGTATCAATCTGTGAGCAGCCATTTTATGGAAATATTCATTCTCTATGGAGCTTTTAAGATTCATTTTCACTTCAAATGAGATTTTTTTATTCATTTGTGGATCATAGCAGTTAATTTTGAATTCTAAATTTTCCTTTTTATGCTTCTTTGAAAATAATATTTGTAAGGTTAATTCTTAATTCTTTTTTAATTAAGTTATTGATTTTGGATCAGGAATAATTTGTGAAACTTTGTCTATATTATGTTCTAATGCGAATCCCTTTAAGTACTAAGTTAGGGAATCTTCTAATAAATCAATGACTTTCGAATTAATATCCTCATTATCTCCTACTAATTAACATTTCCCATTTCCAACTTCAGCTAATCTCTATACTAAATATTCACTGCAATTATTCCCAATACCTAATGTATAAATACGAGTTTCAGGTCTCTGGTTTTCTTAAACTAATTCAAGGATTCGGTTTGGTGAATCCTCGCCATCTGTTAGTAAAAAGGCATTTATAGTTTCTGGGTAATCTTTGATTTTTTAATAATTGTCATCATAAATGCCCTAGACCAATGCCTTAAAGATATCAGTTCCACCCAAATCTGCATCCATTTCTTGAACTTATTATATTGCCTAATTTAATGTTTGTTAATTGTATGCTTATGGAATGTTAAACATTTTTCTAATATCACTACCAAATGAAATTATGTTAAAAGAACAATCTTCTGGAAGGCTCTTCAAAAATAGTATTAGAGATTGCTTAGCCTTTTGAATTCTAACTCCTCCCATAGAACCACTACGATCAATAAAAAAAATATAACTGCCCTTTAATATCTTTGACTGTGAAGGTAAGTTTAAGCCATTTAAATATGATTGATAAGCATCATCTATTGGAAATTCATTGAATTTTGGAATGAGGGTCAAAGTAGCGCAATATTTGATATGTTATAAAGCGTCATTGTTTGTATGACTTAGCATTGAAAAAGGAGTATTAATTTCATTTGATGAAAATAATAATTCAAACTTTTTATTTGGTTCCATATTTTCTGGATCATTCATATTTAAAGTAATAATCAATTACTAAATCGGAGTTTACAAATCAATTTATTTCTCTTTCCTATCGTTATTATAATTCAACATTATGGAGTGTGTTGGAGACTTAGCATACGTAATAGGTTTTTCCATGTTAATATTTATAGTAATGATTTACTTGTAATTTAAATTAATGGCTTTTGTGTCAACATACTGTTTCACAAAAGAGTATTATTAAGCATAATCTTAAGAAATATTCTCTAATTCCTTAACTGTTAAATAACTTACATCAACCATTGGTGATAATTCTAATTTCCAAAATTAATTCAGAAAAACCTATAAAGGTTATATGTATTCAAATTAAATCTTTAAAGATTTACCAGGACTTAAACAACCAATTTTTACTTTTTTAATATTTGATATTTTTGAATCCTCTTCGCTTAGAACCATTGTCTTTCCTTCATTTATTCCCTTTTGATATTCTATTTTTGCCTCCTCTAATTCTTTTATTACTCCATAAACTTTTTAATCTCCAAGTTCTACAATCATCTTAGTTACAGCAGAGTTTTGATCTATTGTAAATAGGTATTCTAATTCGCATTGATCTTTGTTTTACTCAGTTGAATAAATTTGATCAATCTGCACAACTGCCACACCAGGTTTGATATTAACAGTATATTAAACTTAAGTTAATTCAATAGGAAATTTTGTCTAAATATTGTAACAAATCATTATTGGGTGTGCTTGTTTCTTTATTTTTGTTTTTCTAATATTTTTGATCTCATCTATTTGAGGATTAAACATTTAAATTGTTTTTTTATTAATTATATGATATGAGGGAGAATAATATTTAAATCCCAATGAATCGCGATTTCTGGTGTTATATTTTATGAATTAGTCAAACAGAATAATTTAAAAATATAAATTTTAAAATAGGGAGAAACTTAGGATATAATGATAAAATTATAAAACATAAGTAAATTATATAAGAATATATATATAATTAAAAATTTTCTAATTATAAAACCTTAATTTGTTTTCATAGTCATATTGAACAGGATAGATCTAGAATAATACTTATTGTGATAATACGATGCTAATGGCTGTTTATGATATATAAATATCTATTGATTTTCTTTAATCAATATATTTAGCTATTGCTATGTCAGCCAAATGTTTATTTTTAACTACTAGTAAAGTTGTTTTTATCTTTTTTTATGAGAATGTCCCTTTTTTTTGTTGTCCACTATTTCCTTATCATTACTAAATCTTCTTAACTCATTATTAAAATACATTTATTTATAATTAATTCTATTCATAGCTTTTTCTTAAATTTTTTATTCTTTAATTTTACACTCCTTTGATACTATCCATTTTAATGTTACTTCAACACGACTAATATACTATTCTTGGCACTAACAATATAACTCATCCGTTTTAATCCATATGCAGTCCTTAACTCTTAAATGTATGTTTCACCATCTCTTTATGAAATAGTACCTTAGAATATTTACAGATTTCTATTTTCGTAGCTATCATATGCATCCTCCTTCATAAATTACGTGATATGTTAATTACTAAATATGTTCTAAGATAAATCTATGTCTTTATTTTTAATTCCTTGCATTTACCAATCCTCATTCCTTTATCATCATATTGGCCTTCTTAGCTAGCTAATGATTTTATATGAACTTTACAAAGATAGAAAAATTTGTCCTCTGCTATAAAGCTTCTCTTGTTTGACAAGTTATATTGAGATTATTAGCAATGAAGTAGACTTTCTGTATATAGACAAGGAGTTTCTGATACATTAGATTTGATGCCTTATGTTCCAGTCCACCTTTGATATTTTTAATTCTAAGTAGGTAATTAATAAATTAATCAGCGAATCCTGTCTCTTGTAAGGACAAAGAGATAAAGAATAAACCCAACTGTCTCCATTATGAACTATGTCTAATAAACATTATTATTTTGGTTCCTCATTTTATGGCTTTATTGGATTAAAAAACCTAATTAGATACGTTTATAAGCCCAAGAATTTGGCAAATTGGAGGCCATTATATATTAAGGGAGATTTTGACAGCTTTTTGATATCTAAAGGCTTAATGTTAAATAAAAGGAAGAAAAATATACCTATTAAAATTTAGAAGGCATATAATATACACTAACGCATCACTTTGTTTTTTTAGATTGGAATATGTCGGTTATTTAAGAAAATAGATAATCCAAAATACTACTGATATATTTATTTACTCAAATTATCCACTAATTTAATCTTGAATTTCCTTTCCAATTAAATATCACCTTTTATTTGATGCATTTATTTTTACCACTATTTCAAATATATGGCATTTATTTGAATTATTTACTTTATTTTCTTTATCACCATACTTCGCCATATATTTTACAATTTCTTTATTCACTTTAATTAATGAAATTTCATATTTCCTATATTTTTTATTTTTCAAAATGAACAAGCTTCAACCTATATTTTTATACTATAATTTGATCGGATTCAATTATTTTATTATACTCAAAAGCTATTCGTCATCTCTTTGACATGGTAAATGTTGTTTAGAAAATAATCATAAATATTTCGGACAAGACTAATCCATTTCGACCTTCATGATAATTTCTTATTTTATGTACTTACTGACTTTTATTCAATTTGCAAAAATATTTTTTCTCAATTTTAGTGCATATTTATTAGTTGCCAATAAAAAAATATATTTTTGGGTCTTAAATATTTTATTAATATTTATCCAAATTTAAATAAAACTGTGATTGAAAAAAATTTCTTAAATCTTAGAAAGAAATATTCTAAGTCAATTTTATGAATGCAAATGTTTCCTTAAAAACGAATAAAATTGGCTTATTTATTTTTCATATTTTTAGTTTTTATCTAGCAGATCTTGTTCTAGAAAGATTTTTAAAAATTGAGTTAACGTTGGATAGCCAAGTCAATAAGAAAAAAGTACAAGAGCCCAACTATACGAAGAACTTCAGAAATTCTATGATCAACAAAAAAATTACCTTGTAACCTTACCAAGACCAACCACAGGACAAAAACGGTTATCCAACATATTACACTTTGAATTCAGATGCGGAAAGTTTACACAATTCTAAGACAGCGAGAATCTCTTTGGAATCACAAATTTGGAGGTAAATTAAATATATGGATAATGGTCGATATAGATATATGAAATACTTTAAAAGAACTCATGTATAAGTTAAAATTTTTCAGCATTAAATGGGTTAACTTATATGTAGATGGCGGCCATCTTTTTTGATAATTTATAACAACCTTAATAGTTTTTTTTGTTAATTGATTATTTCATAATTAGAATTTGAGAAACTACTTATTTCCTAAGGTTAGTTTAAAACAAACAAATTTTGATTATTTTTTGTTAATAAGCCATATGATTTATAATTTACATAAACATTAGAATAAAATTAATGGTATTTGATTATTATTGAAAGGAAAAATATTTCGCTGGCATTGATGTTTTGGTCATTCAAGAAAAATTATATAAAATATAGGGAGAAGTAAAAATGAGTGCCCTAATAATTGAATAATTATTCTTTCTAGATTTATCAATAGGAAACAAAATTGAAGATCAAGTAGGGAATAACATTAGAATTAAGTTGTAGATATAGAGTGAGAATAAATCAAATATAAAAATTGGTTTATAATAATTGTATATAATTAATGAATCAAGCAGTTCAAATTCTCATTTTATTTGTATTGCCTATTTTATTTCAGATTTAACTTGTTTCATTCATTAAAGTAATAAGATATTTTTTCTGATTCTAAATCTAAGATTTAAAAGAAATAATTAGAACTTCAATATTAATTAAATAAAAATGAATTGCACCTATCACGCTAAGAGTCAGATATCATGCATTTGTGTAGCTCCTCATAAATGTTAATGTAAAAGGAAACTGTGTGCTCAATGTATTTACGAACACGGAGTTGACGCCAAACAAGCAGTTCCAATAAATATATTTCAAGAACTACTTTTAGTTAAATTAAATGAATATAAACTTGATGAAACTTCTGAATTAATAAAATAGAAATTGAATTTTAAATCAATGCTGTCTGAAACTTTAAGTGCCATGAAAAATATTTGGGAATAATTATAAGAAACAATTACATAAATATTCGATATGATTGAGATATAAAATAAATTATATTTGAATATTGTAAATGAGAATGCCAATATTGCAGAATCATCAGAGACTCACTTAGAAGCATTAGTACGGATTTTCTAAGGAGAAACATTAAAAAATTGGACTAATTAAAAAAATTCATATTTGAAATAGTTGGATAAGGTGAAGGATTGGTGGAGTTAAGAAATTAAGGCGTTTAATGAAAAGATGAAGAAGTAAATGAAAGAATTTCTAAATTCAAATAAGTAATTAATTCTAAATCTATTTTAGGAATCCACCAGTCCAAAAATAAGAATAAGTTTAAAATTCAGATACATTAGCTAGTAAAAACACTTTTACTTTTTCTAAAATTTATAAATACCCTTCTTGTGAAGTATCATAAAATGGAAGGATGTATTATAATAACGCTCTATTTTATTCATGTTTATGCGATTAAGCTATTCCTTAATTTGGCATAGTGAGATTTGCTTTTTTTATACATAATGTCATTAATGATCAGACTATGGTTGGAATAGGAGCAAGAGAAATAATTTCTAAGAACGGGTATCTAAATTTACAGGATGCAGGTAAAGGGTAAAGAAAACATATTTATTTAGGGCCTATCTTATAATGAGTAGTGGCTATTGTTTTAGTCATCATCAACAAGAGAAATATCATGCTAGCATTCCATTCAAATTTACTAATAATGATATTATTATTATAGAAGTTGTGATTTAATAAAAGTACATTAAATGGATAAAAAAATCTACTAAATAATCTTATGTAAGTTTAATCTGAAGATTTAGCTCCTTGAAATTAATCCAAATTACCAGTATTATCCTTGTATTAATGGTCCAGGAAAAGTAGAAATTATGGATGATATAAGTCTAGAAAAATAATAATATAATTGTTGATGAGAATAAATATTATTCTATCCTGCTAAGGAGATGAGCTAAATATTGTCATACCATATTTTTATATTTATTCTAATCTTGAAAATACTTCAAACTGTTCTTAATTGTTTCTTAAAGTTTCGTACCAATTAAAAATAGAGACTTTTATTTTTTTTTTGAGACAGATCTTCCCTAATGAATCACAAATTTTTTGTTATAAATTTCCATTGTATTTGCATAGAAAAAAATTATCATATCAAGAAAGGGCATCTACTTTTAATTAATCATATAACTAAATTAATTCAAAAAATTTTTTCCTAATTTTTATAAATTAATCATTAAACATTTTCATATTAATTCATATGATGTGTATCCTACCTTAAGATTGTCCCAAAAAACTAAATATATAAAAAAATTATTTCCATTATCAGTAATTGTACCAATGCTCCACTTAGTACCACAATCTAAATTCACTTTATATAATGAATCTACCATTAATTTCCTTCATCAAATATATTGATTTTATAGATACTATCAAAACATTTATCTTTTTCAAATATACTTTTGGGAATAAGGCACATCCAAGGTATTTTCTTGGATTATTTAATTGGATTCTATAATAAACATCCTCATACAAAAGGCAGTTTATGTTTTGCTGCTAGTCACCCAGATGAATTTATTTTATTCAAGAATTTAATATGGCAACCTGCACAATCCAAAACAGGAGTAAATACTTACTTAATATAAAACATCCCTTAATGTTTTTCCCACACCATTGTTTATTTTTCATTTCTACAGGAAATTAAGATTGTCTCAATTTCATTCAAACTTATTGCCCAAATAGAATTAGAATGTGTTTCAAGAGTATACATATGAGTTAACTCATTCTAGTTAATATCCCCTTTCATATAATAATTTTTAATCCTCTCCTGCTGAATATAGCCATTATGCTCTGTATAATAATTTGATCTTTTCCATTCATTTTGTTCTATTTACTTCCAACAAATTATGGTTTATCTTTACAACATGAATTAAAATTATCAGATTTTTTACTGTAGATAATGCAATAGATTTTATTATAATGACCTGTCAAAATNCTTATAATGAGTAGTGGCTATTGTTTTAGTCATCATCAACAAGAGAAATATCATGCTAGCATTCCATTCAAATTTACTAATAATGATATTATTATTATAGAAGTTGTGATTTAATAAAAGTACATTAAATGGATAAAAAAATCTACTAAATAATCTTATGTAAGTTTAATCTGAAGATTTAGCTCCTTGAAATTAATCCAAATTACCAGTATTATCCTTGTATTAATGGTCCAGGAAAAGTAGAAATTATGGATGATATAAGTCTAGAAAAATAATAATATAATTGTTGATGAGAATAAATATTATTCTATCCTGCTAAGGAGATGAGCTAAATATTGTCATACCATATTTTTATATTTATTCTAATCTTGAAAATACTTCAAACTGTTCTTAATTGTTTCTTAAAGTTTCGTACCAATTAAAAATAGAGACTTTTATTTTTTTTTTGAGACAGATCTTCCCTAATGAATCACAAATTTTTTGTTATAAATTTCCATTGTATTTGCATAGAAAAAAATTATCATATCAAGAAAGGGCATCTACTTTTAATTAATCATATAACTAAATTAATTCAAAAAATTTTTTCCTAATTTTTATAAATTAATCATTAAACATTTTCATATTAATTCATATGATGTGTATCCTACCTTAAGATTGTCCCAAAAAACTAAATATATAAAAAAATTATTTCCATTATCAGTAATTGTACCAATGCTCCACTTAGTACCACAATCTAAATTCACTTTATATAATGAATCTACCATTAATTTCCTTCATCAAATATATTGATTTTATAGATACTATCAAAACATTTATCTTTTTCAAATATACTTTTGGGAATAAGGCACATCCAAGGTATTTTCTTGGATTATTTAATTGGATTCTATAATAAACATCCTCATACAAAAGGCAGTTTATGTTTTGCTGCTAGTCACCCAGATGAATTTATTTTATTCAAGAATTTAATATGGCAACCTGCACAATCCAAAACAGGAGTAAATACTTACTTAATATAAAACATCCCTTAATGTTTTTCCCACACCATTGTTTATTTTTCATTTCTACAGGAAATTAAGATTGTCTCAATTTCATTCAAACTTATTGCCCAAATAGAATTAGAATGTGTTTCAAGAGTATACATATGAGTTAACTCATTCTAGTTAATATCCCCTTTCATATAATAATTTTTAATCCTCTCCTGCTGAATATAGCCATTATGCTCTGTATAATAATTTGATCTTTTCCATTCATTTTGTTCTATTTACTTCCAACAAATTATGGTTTATCTTTACAACATGAATTAAAATTATCAGATTTTTTACTGTAGATAATGCAATAGATTTTATTATAATGACCTGTCAAAATGATCTGTAAACTTAATTTGCCTTCCAAAAATTAATATCAAGATACCATTCGGGTTCCAGATTTATTGAAGGCAAATGCTTAGCAATTACTCTGTTATTTTACAGAGCTATCAAATAATTATAATTTAACCCATCCATCTTAGGCTATTGTATTGGTTCCAATTTACAAATCAGTTTATTATAAAAAAGAGATTATAAAGTTATTTAATTGTGAAAACTACAATGGGCATAAATTTTCTGCTTTAATAATAAGGTTATATTTTGATAGGCTATCCAGTATTTACTTAGAGTTTTGATCCAAGAAAGAGCAAAAGTATTTCAGTTTTTCATTTATTTTAAAATTCCAAAAACTATTCTCTTAATTGATCTCATTAATAAATAAGCTTTGACTTTCTAATTACATAGAAATAAAATTTTATAATTCGTTTTGAAAAATTTATTTCGAGCATTCTTATTCAATAGAAAATAAATTTATATCTATCCATTGCTCCATGAGATTATTTCTTCCAACTAAAACTCTAAAGCTGATTTTAATTTTTTGATCTCCGTTATTAGCTATTAAATTTATTTGATATTCAATTAAATTTCACTGTCTAGTGCTTCTGCTTGCTGCTTACCTCATATCCCATCGCTGAGAATTATCTAGATAAGCTTCTTATGCAGTCTTAAAACAGAAATCTTTGCCTGAATTCCAAATTTTGATCAAAAATTACCATAAGTATAGGCAGTTGATGATTGTTAACGCATTTAAAATCTATCATAGAGGAATTCAAAATTTTAATATAAATATTTTGGGCTGGTCTTATTTTACATGTTATACTAAATTATTTTAATATTCAATTAAATATAGGTGTAAGTTTTTATAAAGTAAATCTGTATGAAGTTATGAATTAGACATAAACAATAAAATCTCTATTTAGTTCTTATATATTTTTTGATTAATAATTTAAGATTAACACTAACCTCTAAATGATATTATACAACATTATTAGTTGAGATTCTCTAGAAAAATCAAAATTCAAATAGTAAAATTAATAATTTTAAGGCCAACTGTCTAATAAAGCGCAGTTAATTCGGTAAAATAGGATGAGTAGTGGAATATCGATATAAAATATTTCTTAGATATGAGCAAGCTATATTTAATGAATCTAAACTGATATAAATTCAAAATATCAATCATAATTTTGGCCTCTTTAGAAATACTTTATTTATTATCTTTGAACTGCAGTGATCTTAGAAATTGAACACATAAATACAATTCTTTGGATATTAAATGTCAAAGACTAAAATAATCATTTAAATGATTAATTTTTGGATTACTTTTTTCATATCACATACTTCCTTGCCGAATTCTTTAGTTTCTCTCATGATTGGTTTCATCATTATTAAAACATGAACCTATATAATATATATTATATAGATCCTTACTTGAACTATTAATATCAACTCTGCTTCTATTTCTATATCTATAATAATAACTGCCATCATAATCTCAGATGTTTAATAATTTAATAGCAAATTAGAATACTCCTTTTGAAGGAATCATTTAATCACACACACAACAAACTACTATGCTTATAAATTTTTGAGTGCTGCATTTCTCCTGAGTATTATAACTCAATCTCAGTTTCATTCATAGTTTTGAGTAACTTTTAGAACCTTCTAATTATTTTAAAAATTATTGGAATTAATAAATCAACAGATTTAAAGGATTCAAAAGAAAATATATAAAAATTCTATTTTTATCAGAAGAAAAATTTCGTGAAAACAATCTAAGAATCGATATATCTTAATGAAAATCATAAATATATATTAAGATTATAGAATTCATCGAAACAATAAAATTCACAGCTACTATAATCAAAAATTAAGGGAAATCAATTCAGGTAAAATTTAAATTAAGAATACCGCTATCTTAATTAAAAACCTAACAAACCAATTATTATGTAAGACTTTAATGTAGTTAGGTTAGTTATATTTACTAGATGAGCCTGAATAAGGTGTGAACTCAGGATAAATGATTTAATTTCAAAGCAAAATTCTAAAGACTTAAAACATTTAATATATCCAGAAAAGTAACTCCAAAACTATTGGAGTAATGAAAAAAATTAATATGAGAATTCTTAAATTTTTAAGATTTTAGAAAAAGTGATAAAATACTTAAAATAAGATGCCTGCCTTTATTAGATGTAATGATTGTGGGGTAGTGTGAGAATGATGAAGAGTAAGGAATAGAGAAGGTATATGTAAAAGGATGACGGATTGCCTGATGGATGAGAAGGCCAATGTATGCCCAGAAAGGCCCTAGAAGAATTCATGTAATAATTGAATATTAGACCTTTTGAATGATGGAGGGTGGGGCTAAGTACAAGGCACGAGGGCCCAATCATGACCAACCCAAAGGCGGACGTTACCAAATAGAATTAACGGAAATATTTTTAAATCTTTTTCAAATATCAGAGAGAATTTAAATGTTTTCGAACCAAAAATTATGATTATGGTTATTGTTCTATATTTTTTTCTTTTGACAACAAAGCCATACACCCTCAAAGCCTATTTTTCTTAACTACAATAAATTCAAAAATTCACCAAACATTTCGAATAATATATTTATGCAGATATTAATAAAAGCATAAAACTTAATATAAGTAATAGAAAATCAATCTTAATTAAAAAAAAAAAAAGAAAAAAATGAATTGCATTAATAAAAAAGGCAAATGTTTATTTTGGTTTATTGAGTCTCTAAAAGATATTGATGTAGAAATACTCAGTTTAATAATTCAAATTTTATAAAAAGAAAAAGTTTCAGACTCTCTAGGATTTCTTTAAAAATTTTCATATCAAGAACATTATAATGAATATAACTTTGAATTTGAGAATTGTTAAACTTTCGAAAAGTGGTGGAGAATAGATGCTGTAAAAAATAGCATGAAAATGAATACTAATATTCTTCTAAAATTAACTAAATGTGATTTTTTTTTAAACAATTATTCATACCCTATTTATCAAGAAATTAGAAATGCTTTAATTGTTAAGATATCAAAAGAGTAAAAAATTATCAAATTTTTAATATTTTTAGTGCACCTCACGAGCATAGATGATAGATTCATTTAATGTGGATCGAACTCACTTTATTTATTAGTTTAATTAAAAGTTAATTTGACAAACAAAAATTTTTAAAACATTAAGATTAAACATACAAATTTAATAGGAGCAGAACTGATGAGATGTAATTTGAGTGGATCTGAATTTGAAAATGTAGATATTACTGATATAAATTTAAATGGGGCCATATTAATAAACTGTAGATGGAAAAATTTAAGAATAAATAAGCCATCTTATTTAAGTGGTCATGCTGAATAAGTTAATTCAGTCTGCTTCTCTCCTGATTGTGCTTCATTAGCTTCATGTAGTAATGATAACTCCATTTGCTTGTGGGACTTGAAAAAGCGAAAAATACGTTCTAGATTATAGGGAAGGAGCATGAGCAAAAGAGTCTGCTTTGCAAATAAATCTACCACATTAGCATCTTGCAATGGGAATTTTGTGGATTTATGGAATCTTTAAACAGGGAAAAAAATCTCTAAATTAACCGGCCATTCCAAAAATATATAATAAATTTGCTTTTCTTCTAATTATGAATTATTAGCGTATGGTGATGAGGATTCTACTATATATTTATGGGATGTTAAAAGAGGAAAACTAAATTCTAAGTTAGATGGTTAAATTAATCATCTTCAATCAATATGCTTTTCTCCTGATAGTACTATGTTAGGAGCTGGTGGTGGAGGACTTTTTTAAAAAGGTAAGAATTCTCTCCGTTTATGGGATCTTAGGACAGGAGAATAAAAAGCCAATTTAGATGGCCATTATAGTGTAGTTTATACAGTCTGCTTCTCTCCTGATGGTATTACATTAGCTTTTGGTTGTAGAAATAACTCTATCCATTTATGGGATGTTAAGACAGGATAATATAAAGCCAAATTAGATGGTCATTCAAATGAAGTTAATTCAATTTGTTACTCTCCTGATGGTACTACATTAGCATCTGGGAGTGGAGATAAGTCAATCCGTTTATGGAATGTTAAAACAGGATAATAAGTGGCAAAATTTTAGGGCCATGCTTCTGGTGTCTTGTCAGTCTGTTTCTCTCCTGATGGTACTAAATTAGCATCTGGTAGCGAGGATTTAACTATCCGTTTATGGGATATTTCAAAAGAATAATAGAAAGCCAAATCCGATGGCCACTTATATGCGGTTCAATCAATCTGCTTTTCTCCTGATGGTGCTATATTAGCATCTACTAATAATGATCAGTACATTTATTTATGGGATGTTAAGACAGGATGTTAAAAGGCCCAACTAGTTGGCCATAGTAATATCGTGCGATCTGTCTATTTCTCTCCTGATGGTATGACATTAGCATCCTGTAGTGATGATAATTCCATACGTTTATGGAATGTTCAAACAGGATAATAAAAAACAAAATTAGATGGTCATAAGAGGTTTGTCCAATCATTGTCTATCTCTTCTGATGGAATTACATTAGCATCTGGTAGTGGAGATTAAACTGTCCGTTTATGGGATATTTCGACTGGATAAGAGAAAGCCAAATTAGAAGGTCACAAATATGTTGTTGAATATGTTTGTTTCTCTCCTGACGGCACTACTTTAGCATCTGGAGGTTACGACGGTTCCTTCCTATTATGGAATGTTAAGACAGGCCAATAAATTTTACCTTCTTATTAAAGGTATAACAGTCTTCTTTCCTAATTGAAAGCTCCACTTGAAATGATGGCATAGAAGCAAAATAGTACGAATTATATTTTAATTAGTTATCAATAATAATAAAATTCTTAGAATTTCCAAAAATCCTGGTTTTTAAGTCTAAGGAGCTCTAATATTGAAAGGAGAATTTTTAAATTATTTAGGAGTAAATTTACTTTCATTATTTAAATCTAAAGGAAGTTGTATTTTAAAAAGCAAAATTTGATCATAATAAAAAAAATAAATTATTAATAAAATTTCTTTTTTTCGTATTTTTTCAAAAAGCAACTTAATCTTAATTTTGTTGAATGAAATAATAACCTTATTATAAGCGAAGATGAGAATATAAAAATTGTAAACAATGGGAATTTGGATATATTTTTTTAAAGAGGTAGACAAAGATTTAATCTTCAAAAGTATGCATTGATGTAAAAATCTTTAATAAATTAACTAATTTTACAAATGCATCAGGATGGTGGATCTTAAGAACGAGATGACCGAATAAAATTGAAAAATGGATTGAGATTAGTGATAATTTTACCTTGAAATCATAAGTCACCTTTCGAGGTGAATATAAAAATGGTAAAAAATACGGAGATGGGATATTTGATATAAAGGTGTTGATGGGTATCTAAAATACGACTAATATTGGAATGATGTAAGAAATAATTAATAAATGCATTAAAATGGAAAGGAAATAGTGGTGATGGAAAATAGGATGAGGAATGTAATGGCATTCGGATAGGTAAATGGATTGAATTGTAAGAAGGATTTAATAATAATGATAAATTAGTAATTTATCTTGGAGAATATAAGAAAGGAAAAAAAATAGGTCTATGGAATATTTTTATCGAAGGAATTAGAATTATTCAATTATATAAATGTAAATATACTTTAAATGATTTTAAATAAGAATCTCGTTAGTGGTTGGTGATTGAATGATGAAGGAGGTGATGGAATAAAGTTTGGAAGGTTGATTCAATAAGATGATGGATTTGATGATAAGAAATTAGTAACCTATAATGTTGAATATAAACATGAAAAAAAATTGTTAGATGGAATATTTTTATAGAAAATATGAGCTTGATCTGTTCTTATAAATGTAAATGATTAGAGAAGGTATTTAAGAAAGGGGGGTTGGGCATTGTAACACATTTTTAGAACAACATGAATAATTTTGTCTCTTCTGGTTAAGGCATTAATAAAGGAAAGAATTGCTTTTAAATTTGTATTATTTCATAAATGCTAACTAATAAGCCTGAATAGTTTATTTGAATCGAAGTTTAATTCATCTTCTCCTAATAATTTAATTCTTGCTTTTCTTCAATAACTCATGATAAATCATCAGGCACTAATAGAAATCGATTTAACAATCACCAAATTATCGGCATTCATTAATAATAATTGTTTAGCAATGTAGCCCGTTTGATAAAAAGCATCTTGAATATATCCTTTAGAAAATCACCCTTAAAGATATTATTTTGTTTCATGCGCAACTCGATGCTTACCTACGAATATTCATTATTGCCTAAACTATTGCTTCAAAGATTTCTGTATATATATTCTACAACCTCGAAAAATTCAGCTTGTTGTAATACGCATTCATAAGGCTGATACTGAACAAATGCAATCTCAATTATACTAATTACATTTAATGACACAACTACATAAAATTTAAATTCTTTATTATTTTTTAAAAGACATAAATACAAAAGATGTACTAAAGTTAATCCCAACAAGTCAATAATTTGCCCGTCTATATTTATTGTATTCAAAAGGTGATCAAAATAATATTGGTTATAGTTGACATAAAAAATAAAAGGTTAAGGCGAATATGCACTATCTGAAAGAATCTGAAACATTTCTTTCATGAATGAACATTTAATTCAGATACACATCTTATTATAATCTAATACTGCGACAGTAAGAGAAATGGAGGAACTCTAATATTGATCGCAAGAGTTTTGATTAAGAAATAATGTCTTGTTTTATTCGATTAATAGTATGATAACTAGCATTTGAACTAGCATTATAAAAAATCAAAATATATTTGAGTGGATGGATTTTTAATCAGATAGTTTAATTTACTCTATTAAATTTGAATTTTTAGCTCATTCTACTATGTTTTATCTAAGCATATGAGTTCCTAAAAATTTACAAAATTTCATATTAATATCTGACTATTAAGATGAAAAAGTATCAAAGTATAACGCACCTGCCATGAGAACAAAAAAATAACCATTCGTCTGAATTCCCTTATATGTTTGCTGTAGGGTGTGTCATAATTAGACTTTCAAGATCCTCCAGAATAGTCACCATCATATTATTCTCAGTTGGTTTCATGATGAGGAGTTAGTGGTACAGGTTTAAACACAATTGATACTGCATCCATATAATAAGAAGTATACTTTTGATTTGTATAGTACTAGTATCATAACTTTTGGAAAAGTATGTTACTTGAGAATATGAATTATCAGTAATAAGTTAAATCTAACAAGTTTCCTAATAGCCAATTAGGAGTAAATGCTTAACTAGACTACTAGAATTTACATAGTAGATCACTGATGATTTTCAAACTTTAGACCTAGTTATAAAAAAAATAACTTTACTGTTAGTTCGAGAAGCTGAACACGTACATAATGATTTATTCTATTTTTTAATGCCTTCAAATTCAGTAGATGAAGTTAACGTCCAATAAACTAGTAACATTGATAACTAGGTTTAGGGATTTTGCAGAAGTTTTCCAAGGATGATGATCCTCACAAAGTAAATACAATTCTGCTAATGCAATTACAATATTTTCAACTAAAGCAGTGAAGTTGTCTGCTGGTCTACTTTTTAAAAAGTTAAGGAACAAAGTCGCAAGTCTTAGGTTATATCGTATAAATGAGTGAATTTCATCTCAAAAATTAAATAATTTAGGAGTATTATGGTGATGTATATTTACTTCAAATTTGTACATTGAAATAAAATTCAATATAACTTCATGCATTATCTACACACACATATAAAATAGCTGGAGCAAACAGTGATTACTATTGCTACATAGTTTGTCACCCATCAAAATTATGTAGGCAGATTCGATTTTACAATTTACCATGATTCAATCAAATTCAATCAAGTAATGTATATTAATTGAAAAGTCTTTTCAGTAAGATGCAGTTTTGCACTGCATGGGCTAAGTGAATTATCATAAAAATAATAGCCAAAAAAGGCGCATGCATATTTTTTGTAGGATAAAATACACATACCAGAATTAAATTCAATACAGTTGAGCAAAATATCACTCTTGTTCTACATAAGACGTAGCCACCATCACAAAAATGATTGACATTTATGTTGTTATAAAATTTATCAACTCTATATGTTTACTAGTAAATTAAATTGAACAATTAATACAACTACCTTCAGCAAGGAAAATATCATCCTCACTATGTTTAATAATTATTAGCAACCATCTTTCATTAAAGAGGTTTTTTACCTTCACAAATGTAAGATTACAAGGAATAAACTTTTAATCTGAATCCTCATATACAAGCAGATTATTATCAAATTGTATTTTTTGAGCTGATGCAGAAGACATTAATGAGGTACTTTATTTTCCATTAGGAAGTGCTTCAGCTGTATATTATTAGAAGATAGGTATGGAGAGAGCGTATCTAAATCATTCTGATTATAAAATACTCTTTAGGAGGCATCCATCATTCGACGAAGGACAAAAACTTTCTGAATTATTATCCTTCAAGCTAAATACGATAATTGTTTGTGTAATGGTTGAATGTTGTTAAGAGAAACATGATTGTCTTTTCAGAAAGATTTGAATTGCATTTTTCATTTTGTAGGCTTAGAAGTATGAAAATTCAAAAATTTGAAATTTTTTTTTAAATAATTAAAAATGTTTGGAAAAGCTATTGTAAACAAAGATTTTCATCTAAAATTCTATTGTAAGTGTCATAAGATCTATTATTTACAAATCAGTTAATCAAAAACGCTGCCTCAATGTCAGGCAGAATAAATTAAGGTAGTGCTTCTAAATATATATAAAATCTATGAATGTTAAGAATAATTTTTTGATTACGTTTAATAAAAGTATCAAAATTTTAGTAACAATGTCATGTTGAACAAAGTTTAATAACTAAAACTAAGCAATATTTATAAAGGTGGATGACTATTTCAAATAGAATAAAATATTAAATAGCTTTAGCCAGCTTATTGTGTTTACAAATTTGCATCTATAATGATTGTTGTAGCTAGCGGATATAGAATTTAACATACTTACTGTAATATCCTTAAAAAAGTAATTTGCAAGTTTGGCTTTTCATTATTATTTGATTTCTGATTATATTTAAAATGAAGGGTGAGCTAATAATTATTTACGTTCTTTAAAATAGATTACCAAATAGGAATGTCTGAGAAAAATGAATTTGAAAATTCTTATATTATTCATTTCAAAAACCAAATTTGCATTTAGAAAAATCATTTATTACACAAGATTTTCTTTGTTGCTCTAAATATCTTTCAATCTGTTTGAACATTCTTTTTTGGAATAGACACATCGTTTAGTCCGTAGTCTATTCTATTTTCGTATATGTTTGAAGAGTGATGACAAAAATTCTAAAATTCTATTTTACCATAAGATTGTTTCAGAGAGATATTACTATTATTTATGATGAAAAAATTTTAATTTAGTTTAAAATGCAGTAAACAAAATTCCTTATAAAGATATATTTTATTAGTGCTAATTTCATTTTAGGTTCTGTAGTTTAATTGATAAAGAGTAGAAACACACAGAGCGAGTTACTTTAATTCTTTAATCCCATATCAAATTTTCTCAATACTAAATTGTCTATTGCTATTCATTAGAATATATATTACCATTAGAAAAAACAACTTTTAAAGATGAAGGAAAGAATAACAGATAGGCTAAGTTATAGAAGGATTCTCAATCCATTCTTTTAAATGGGCCTGATCTGAATTCTCAACAAAGATATGCAAATGGTCCGAAGTTTAGACAAATTTCAACTAGTTTTATAAAGTCATTATTTGTTAAGACAGAATATGTTTTGTTTTATTCTTAGTAATTATAAGATTATTATTAATTGTATAAACTGATAATAAAGTAACAACTAAAAATCCAGAATATATTTGTTTAGAATTTAAAACAAAACCCTTAATTTAAATTTTAATCCAATATCACTTTCCATTTAATTGAACTTTAATTACAATCAGCAGGATAAGTGTCATATAATCTTACAATTTTACACTTAGAAAAAGGATTCATATTAATTCTATGAAAATAGTAAATAATTTAAGCAATTGAATTAATTTTCTCAACTTAGTAATTACTTTATTAAATTATCTCTTATATTTTATTATTGATAGCTAGAGGGCATATTCTCTCTGATACACTAAACCTGGTTGTTATTTTATTGTGTTGAAATTCAATAATGGACATCAATAAATTTTGGATTGACTCACATAATTATTTGAATTTGATTTAGTATTATTGAAGGCAGTTGATCTTATTAATTACTTTAGAGGATGACGAAGTTAATTTTTTATACTCATAAAGATCCATATTAAATTATTTGCAACTCATAAAAATGTGTAATAGCGCAGTTATAAGAATATAGATTAATTTTCCTTTTGCCTCTTACTTTAAGAATTAATGTACCAATCTAAGATGAAAATTTATTTAGTTATGATAATTCAACAAGAACAACAATTTTATTTGAACAATAGGGTCTATTTCTATATTGATGGGGCTTATTAGCCAAAAATAACTTGTGATTTCTAGAAAAAGCCTTTAAGGAAATAATCATCTCCACCACAAATCCTAAATATCTACAATTAGACCATTAAGGACACTGGAGATTTTAATAATAATGCTGATGGAAACCCAATTATTAAACTATTATAATTTTCTTCTCGTACAGCAACAAAACTAACTTGTATTAGCGCTGTTGCAGCTCATGATAATGTTGATAACGTTTAAATTAGGCATAATATGATTCTTTGAAACTTAATAGTTAATATGAATTCTTTGGTATTTTAAGGGGTAAGGAAATCCTTTCTTAATTATGAAAATACAAATCTAGGTAGTTCAGAACGGTCTTACAAAATTACACAAGCAGAAACAATATCTACCTTGTGCTTTCATAACTTTAGCAAATCCAAAATCACTTTGAGATGGGTCAAAAAACTTTTCCAATATAAAAACCTTTATGATTTCTTCCTCTAAATTTTTTCTAAATTAGAGAGTCAATAATTATATGAATAGAATATATATGATCTATTTATTTGAGAATATTAATGATATTGGCAATTATCTACTAATATGCTAAGGGTTATCAAATCTTTGAATTTAAATCTGAATTGTCTCAATACTCCATTTTCTCACTCAATTTACTCTAAATAAAATATCAATAGAGATAACTTTGCAAATTTTCCTTTTCCAAGTTTCCTAAATTATTTTCTCATTAAATTAACAATTAATTATTTAAATGCTATAGATAGGTTAAAATGATTATAAAGGTCTCTAACCAGAATAATGTCTTTGTATATTTAATGATATATTCGATATGACAATTCAAAATTGACTCATTGATTCCTTCTTTTAATAATTTGTCCTGCTAATTCCCAAAAAAAATTGTTTTATTCAAATAGTTTATAAATATGAAGAGGCTAAAACTACCATACATTAGTGCCTATTTTAATTTGTGACTACTGAGGTTATTTTTGCTTTAAAGTCTTTTTTCTAGAACAGCAAGTGAATACTGCAACTATCAATATTGTCTAAAAGTAGTCATATGAAAAGCGATTATGCTATTTATAGATTGCAAAAATCAAATAAAATTCCAAAAAAATATCGATTACCTTGATATATCAAGAAAATAAAAGGCCATATAATAAAATGAAAATAAGATTTTATTCTATGTAAAATTAATAGTCATTTCTCATTTACTTTTTAAACATCTAATTTTAAAAGTTAAGGATACTAATTTAGGTTTTTGTTTATTGATCATTGGGTTCTAACTTCAAAGATTTTTCATAATCAATAAGTGGTTCATTATATTTGTATTAGTCTTGTACCAGTATATATGTGTTTAAATCCGCATTCTCATATTGTTTTAATACTCTTAAACATTCGCCTATTAATTTAATTATCAATCAGACTACCTTTAATGCTTAAGGAACAAACGTGCTTAGGATCTATGGATAAACCTTTATCTAACCAAATGATTGCATTTTCAAATTGATCTAATTATTTTAAACATACTCCTAACCGTTTAATTATCAACCAATCTACCTTTAATGAATAAAGAATAAAAATGCTAAGGATTAATGACTAATGCTTTATCCAACCAAGTGATGGCATCCTCGTATTGATTTAATTATTTTAATGATTCTCCTATTAATTTAAAAGTAAATCAAACTACCTTTAATGAATAAAGAATCAAAATGCGAAGGATTGATAGTTAATGCTTTATTTAACCAGAAGATTGCATTCTCAAATTGATTTAATTATTTTAAACATACCCCTATTAATTTATTATCAACCAATCTACCTTTAATAAATAAAGAATCAAAATGAAAAGGATTAATAACTAATGCTTTATCCAACCAAGTGATGGCATTCTCAAATTGATCTAATTATTTTAAACATTCGCCTATGAATTTAATTATCAATTAATATACCTTTAATGAATAAAGAATTAAAATGCTAAGGATTAATAGCTAATCCCTTATCTAACCAAGTAATTGCATTCTCAAATTGATTCAATAATTTTAAACAGTCGCCTATTAATTTAATTGTCAATAAATTTACCTTTGATGAATAAAGAATCAAAATGCTTAGGGTTTATAGTTAATGCTTTATCCAGCCAAGTAATTGCGTTCTCAAATTGATTTAATTATCTTAAGCATTCGCCTATTAATAATCTATTACTTTTACCTTTCAACTATAAAGAAAAATGATTATTAGGATCAGATTATATTGATTTATCAAATAACTCTATGGCTTAGTTATACTTATCATCCATATATAATTGATAACCTATGATATCATTATGGTATAATTACCTCTTTCATCAAACTCTTTTGATAGTTTTATATTGTTATCTTAAATTTAATAATTAAATGATGATAACTATAATTACCCATATAAATTATTAAATGTATTATTTAATTTCTTTATCTATTCTGAAACGATGGTGGTAATTAATTATTTGTATTCGGTAAATTAGATGATTGAATTCAAGAAATCATTTATTTATTACTAATTTAGATTTAGTAATTTTTCCTTTAAAACTGAATATTTATTTCTAATTCCAAATTTCAATAAAGAAAATGATTGATTCAAGCTTTCTACAAGTTAATTAAGTTCATCAATCAAATCATCACATTCTTTATTTTTGTTTTCAATATATTCTTCAAGATTATTTAATTTTCCTACGTCATTCAAATGAGCACGATGGAAACCATTCTTAATGCATTCAAAACAACTTAATCTGAATTCTTTACAAAACTAATTATAACAAAATATGTCTATCTCATCATTATGATCATCTTTTTAACATCTTAACTTTAGATTAAATTTCTATATCATTTTTAATATTTATATCTCTAATTTGTATTATTCGAACCTTTTTAATTATCTAAATTCTATTAATCATTAACACCTTTTAATTATATTAATTCTATCAATATCCAATATATTAAATTAAATTATTCTTTTTGTTATGAGCGTTGAAATAAATCTTCCCTTCTTTTATTGTCAATTTATTTTGAAAATATTATATGATACTCTTATTAAATAATATTCAATTTTTATATAATAATCCTCTATGATTTCAAAATGTTGAATTAATCAAGTCTAAACGTTCCTTAAACATTGTATTCAATATTTTTATACACTGATATATAATTATCTTGTTCATATGAGATTATGAATCCTTTTATTCAGTTAATTTTAAATTAAAAAGTAAATATCAGTTAGGCAAATTTAAAAATTTCTTTTCTCTCTCAGTAATAAACAAAAATTGAAATTAAAACTCGTGATAATCAACCACTTTTCAAAAATTACTTTTTTTAATTATACAAAAATATATAGCTTATAGTTTATATTCTTATGATAATTTTCTAGTCACGTGAGCCTCATCTAATATCCTATTATTCAAGTTTAAGTAAAAATTTGGATTTATTGATTCAATCTAGTACAGTAATCTAGTAAAGTACACTTTAATAAAAGAATAATAATTTATGATAAAAAAAAAATGAGTCTAAATGACAGGTTTATGAAATCTTCTTCATTTCTAATAAGGTGTTTTATTTTAACTTTGAATTCTATTTAGACTACAACGATTGAATCATATTATCAAGTCCAAATAAACAGTTTGTAATGGGGTTTCACTAGTTCTTTATGAAAATAATTTATAAATCCTATTCTCTGTATTCTCTAGAAATTATCTCCACTTCCAATAAACGTTACATATAAATGGGACGAAACAATCTTCCAAAAAACTTAACAAAAATAGTTCATAAATGATTGAAATCTTCTATAATTCTGTGGTTATGTTATAGTATTTCCGTTTCGAGATGCTACAACCCAGTGCCAAGAATAATAATAATCTGAAGTGCAAATAACAAATATTAATATAATTATAAAATAAAGATATAGCTTTAACATATTAAACATCAACTTAAGTACACCTACAATAAAAGTAAATTATTGAACTAAAAATAATACATCTATATGATGTAGATATAAGAGTTTCGCATAAATATTAGTAAATTTAATTTGATTTTTGCTTTCATTCACTATAGTAATCTATATAACTCTAATTTCAAAATTTATGGACATCCTGAGGAAATTAAAGCATTTACAAAACTGGTAGAATTTATGTATTGTGTTATAACCATTTGATTGTTAAGAAAGAGTATATATCAACTTTTGAATTCTATTTTTAAATCCTTAGCCAAAATCGAAGCACATTAGACTATCTAAATTATTATTATACATTTAAAGAACCAAACTAATGTTAAGAATAAGTTTCTAGACTAATCAAAAATGCTCTTGTTATTCATCTATGTTTATATCAAAAATTTATATTTGCTATGGTGTTTTAATTCACTAAGTTCAAAAGGCAGTCTTATCTAAATTTTATTAATTTGATATTTTAAAAAATGGACCATCTATTTAATATTGATAATTTAAGGATTATCAAAAATTGCATGATAGTTAGAGCTACAATATGACCTTCTAAAACTTTCTAAAGTAATTTAAATATAAACATAAGTTAAGTAGTAACAGTCCTTTGAATAAAAAGATACATTATGCTTTAACATTCCATGTTAAACTAATGTAGAAATTAAAAAGGGGATAGAAAGTATACATTCGTTGATATTCCAATAATGAAAATTTATTTTTGTAAATTATCATCCTGTCTTAAGTTCAAATACATAAAGCTTTTATTTAATAAATTTTGCAATACATTAAATAATTGAGTTATCTTTACCTTAATTAAAAAGAGGAATGAGAATTTCTTTATAACAGAGTTCTAAAGACCTGGCCAGTTAGTTTATATATACAGCTATGGTTTTGGGCAAGTTCACCCCTGGTGCTTTTTACCNACACTTTAATAAAAGAATAATAATTTATGATAAAAAAAAAATGAGTCTAAATGACAGGTTTATGAAATCTTCTTCATTTCTAATAAGGTGTTTTATTTTAACTTTGAATTCTATTTAGACTACAACGATTGAATCATATTATCAAGTCCAAATAAACAGTTTGTAATGGGGTTTCACTAGTTCTTTATGAAAATAATTTATAAATCCTATTCTCTGTATTCTCTAGAAATTATCTCCACTTCCAATAAACGTTACATATAAATGGGACGAAACAATCTTCCAAAAAACTTAACAAAAATAGTTCATAAATGATTGAAATCTTCTATAATTCTGTGGTTATGTTATAGTATTTCCGTTTCGAGATGCTACAACCCAGTGCCAAGAATAATAATAATCTGAAGTGCAAATAACAAATATTAATATAATTATAAAATAAAGATATAGCTTTAACATATTAAACATCAACTTAAGTATGATGTAGATATAAGAGTTTCGCATAAATATTAGTAAATTTAATTTGATTTTTGCTTTCATTCACTATAGTAATCTATATAACTCTAATTTCAAAATTTATGGACATCCTGAGGAAATTAAAGCATTTACAAAACTGGTAGAATTTATGTATTGTGTTATAACCATTTGATTGTTAAGAAAGAGTATATATCAACTTTTGAATTCTATTTTTAAATCCTTAGCCAAAATCGAAGCACATTAGACTATCTAAATTATTATTATACATTTAAAGAACCAAACTAATGTTAAGAATAAGTTTCTAGACTAATCAAAAATGCTCTTGTTATTCATCTATGTTTATATCAAAAATTTATATTTGCTATGGTGTTTTAATTCACTAAGTTCAAAAGGCAGTCTTATCTAAATTTTATTAATTTGATATTTTAAAAAATGGACCATCTATTTAATATTGATAATTTAAGGATTATCAAAAATTGCATGATAGTTAGAGCTACAATATGACCTTCTAAAACTTTCTAAAGTAATTTAAATATAAACATAAGTTAAGTAGTAACAGTCCTTTGAATAAAAAGATACATTATGCTTTAACATTCCATGTTAAACTAATGTAGAAATTAAAAAGGGGATAGAAAGTATACATTCGTTGATATTCCAATAATGAAAATTTATTTTTGTAAATTATCATCCTGTCTTAAGTTCAAATACATAAAGCTTTTATTTAATAAATTTTGCAATACATTAAATAATTGAGTTATCTTTACCTTAATTAAAAAGAGGAATGAGAATTTCTTTATAACAGAGTTCTAAAGACCTGGCCAGTTAGTTTATATATACAGCTATGGTTTTGGGCAAGTTCACCCCTGGTGCTTTTTACCATAGTAATTCTCAGTAAATATATGATGCATAAATTTCTGGGATGGAAAAACAATTTAATACAGGTAAGCATATCAGAAAATTGATTGTCCAATTGAAGGAGCCATATAAGACTAGTCTAACTCCTAACTCTTGTATTAGGAAAAATTGGAAGAAGACAACTAGACAAAGTAAATTGATATACTCATCAGACTTTAAGTAATTAACGCCTTTTCACTATTGTAGAGGAATAACATTTGAAAAGGCAACCTGTGTTCTAAAAAGCCTAACAGAAAACTATTAAATAGGTAGTTGAGCTCAAGTAATCGCTTGAGGTTGGTAGAACGTATTCATTACTTTAAGAACTGGCTAATAATTGTTATGAGTTTAGTAATTATTAAAATGCTTAAACTTGAATAGTTACTTTAATCGAAAGAAAATATTATAATTGTATACTACTTTTATTAAACTTGAATTCTATATCGTTAACAATACTTTATAATCTATTTTATATTTATTATATTGTAAATAATAAAATTCTATAGTAACATAATAAAGCTCCAATTTTTCCCATCTTAATCCAAAGTCGGAAAATATTAAACTCTCTCATAAATACATAAATTTTAATACTTAATATTCTTTCAAATGTTTAATAGAATTATATCTTTTTTTTAAATAATCAAAAGTTTAGAAAAATCTACATATCTATAATGTCTATGTGATTATACACTCTTAATGGTGCAGCTACTTAAAATCCACATGAAGATTTGGAACACATCTTAAATGATTTAACTTTGAGTAGACCCATCTTTCATACAAATCAATTTTTTAATGTCTTAATATCCCTTACAAAGTAAAGGTAAGTGAAATAGAAAAGGTCATGATAATAACAAAACTATTTTAATAATATTTGTACGACCTTTAGATAATATATGAGCCATTGAGATCTTGTAATCAGATGATAATATAATAAGTTTACTATGTTTATTAAACTTCCAGTGAAAACTCATAAAGTCTTTGCATGAAATTGAAATTGGGAACACTGATACGTAGATAATTATTTTTGGATATATTTTTTAATCATTCCCATTCTGAATATATTTTAATTTTTTATATAATATGAAGGCTGTATTTATATTATTAGGGTGTCTAATTAGTTATTTAAATTCAAAGTGCGCTGAATTTTAAATACAACCATATATTATGTGTGAATAATTTTTATCAAGCTGTTATATATTAGAAGGAGATGAAGAAGATTATTAGAAACTTGACCACATCAATACTCAAGTTGTATAAAAGTCATTCTAAATTCCATATTAACAAGAACCAATCTTAATAAGAGTCATAAATTCCTTGAATCAAACTAAAATATAAGAAAAGTTGATGTGCTCCTTATTTGTTAATCTTTAATATTATATCACTTGTATGGTATTTGACTTAATTTTGTATGAGGAATAAACTAATTATAGTGAATTAATTAGAATGGAAACGAAAATATTAGCTAATGAACTCTGTGATGAACTATTTACAAACGATGATGGAAGTTTGAGTTTATTTTGTCTCAGTTAAACTACCCTGAAATAATATTCATTGCATTTCCAAAGCAATATATTTTTAATTTTTGAGCATAATGTGTCAGATCAAATATAGGATTAATGCAAAAAAAAATTGATAAAATTTTTGAATTCAAGTTAATATATAAGTGTGTTTTATCAATGTTAGAGATGGAAAATTATGTTTATTAAAAACAATCAAGCTAAAACTATACTCGATGCTTAAATGAAAAATTAGGATGTTTAGCTATTAAGCCTCTCTTACATTGATGATATATCTTTTTGCGAACATAATGATCTTGCTTCCGCTCTTTATTTGATAGAAAATAATTTTTATCTGTATGTGAATTTGAATTCATAAGAAGCAAAAATCTTAAATTATATATTAATATACCAAGCAAATAGAATTCAAAAACTGATAATGTAATAAAGATGTGAAATTATAATTTAAGTGATCAATGGATTAAATAAAAGCGATTCCTCATTAATTTAAAATGAAATTACATAACATGTTATACTGAATTAACAATATCCATTTGATAATATTAACTTTCATTCAAATCTTATTTTCCTATAAAACAAATCTGAATTAATTGTATTAATAAATGTAAACATTAATCAAACTTATCAAATTTGCAACAGTTCATTGTATTTTTTTGATTTTGATAATTTGTTCTGCTAATATGATTGGGCCAATAAGGTGTTATAATTTTATAAATATTAACCATTAAGTGATTTAATAAAACCTAAATAGAAGTATATATATGTTGTTTAGAAAAAGAATTTGTTTAAAACAAATGCTGTTATTAACTGTTATAGAATTATATACAAAAATAACACTTAAAAATAAATATAGGAGATGACCGAGTTGATGATTTTGGAAAATAATTGTTAAATCAAGTAATAAATAGTCTGGAAGTTCAATTATCCTAATTATTTTACAAATAGTACTTACAGTTTATAAAGTAGTGAAGGCAGTCTTAAGGTAAGTATCGCGAAATATTAAGTCTTTCAACACAATTGTTTAACAAGACTTTATAAATAGTATTTATATAATAAGATTTAGCTAAAAGAAATAATAGATTAGTACATATGTTTTCAATATGAATCATTTTTTTACATTTATAATTGCAAATAAAATTAATTTTAAGTTTCAATAAACTTAGATTAATATTATGTACTTGAATCTAAAATGGCCTTTTATTTTGTGAATCGAAATAATACTAATGTTTTGAGAGGTGTTTAATTTTTTTCAAAATCTCTTCAAAACTTTAATGTCAAATTAAATGGAGTGTTTACTAGCTTTTAACAAATTCATTAAAATCTATTTTTTTATACTAACAGTTCAAATTTGCCTCTTCTTATAATAATGAATTAATAGTAAGCCTCATTGAATAATTATCTATCAAAAAATCTCTATTAACCTGAACCTATTTTATATTATGTTGAAATTGGAAACTTAAAGTTTATTCAATATGCAAAGACTTTAGCGATTTAAAATAAAGAAAATTTAAGATGTTTTCAATTTGCAGATTCAATAATTATTTATATTCAACCTTAAAATTTAATTAGCTCTTATCTGATAGTTGCAATACAAAATTCAACTAGATCCTTAATTTTACATTATTTTCATGATTAAGAATTACATTAAATTTAAAATTATACTCTTTAGAACTATTCATTTTACTATCCTTTTAAGTACACAACATTAACAGGTAATTTAGCTATTTTAATCGAATAAAATAGTTCGCTAAATATAGCCATTTTTTAATATAATAATTACTAGTTAATATTAAAGGAAATTATTGAAACTGATGATTTTTTTTTTAAATTTCATGAACAAAAGTTATTTTATTCATTCGAAAAGGTATGGAGGTATTCATTCTTTAATCAATTTCTTGTCGATATAAGTATGGAAAAAATTCATTAAAATGTCTTGACATCATACTTTTCAATGAGCAATAAAAAGGAGGGTGCTATTGACTTAAAGATTTAAGTCGAAAATCATTGCTTTCAGTTACATTCTCTCATGAAATCACCTATAATTAACATCCAAAATAATAAAGGTGTAAAATTGAATGTTTCTGAGATGTTTTATGGTCCAATCAGCAATTTGACACTTTTAGATAATTCAAAAATTATTTTGAAAGGACCTATTCAAATTAAATAAGATATATAAGAATGTAATTTTTAAACCTCAACATTCTGTATTAGAGGATATCACTTTAAAGAATAAATGTTTACAGTGTTTGTTGAGGAAAATTACATTTTGGAAGTAATAACAATAAATTCAATTAATAATTATTATATAACTTGGATAAAATAGGAATATTTTCTTTGTGTTTCATTGTAATTTGATTTTCTAAATATTGAGTTAATTGAATGTTCTGAAAAAGAAAATAAAAATTGTTAAATGATCTCAAATGTTAATCATGATGTCAAAATAAAAGATATTAATATTTCGAAAACAATAAGAGTTGGTAATCTAATAATACTTAAAGGTGACAAGTATACGGCTTTTATTTTTATTGAGGATCTCAATTTTTAGATATAAATGTTACCTGACAAGACTATAGATATACAATACATTGAAGAATCTAATAATTAATATCTCATTCTATAGAACTCTAAGATGGATTCAGATGATTTAGAAATAACTATATACTCGATCAATTTAAATCAAAAATAATAAATATACTCTTTAGTAATTAATGAAAAAATGTAAGCGGAATTGATAAATTTTCGAAATTATGCTAAATCTGAATTCTTAATGAAATTAGTCTAATGTAAATATTCTGGAGATTTAATTTATATTAAACTTTTCATAATGAATTACGCTTTTTCATAATTACTTTAGTTAAATTTAGATCTCCAAAAGAATTAAATTTAATTAAAATAAAAATAGTAATTTAGGAATTTTAATATTAGGTCAAATCAAGGTTGTGATCTTTAATATCTAGATGATACTCTTTTAGTGTTAAAATAAAAGGAAGATCCTGGCTCTCAATTTTATCAACATCAAGAGAATGGAACATTTTACGATTATTTTCATAAATTGATATTTTAAATGCAAATAAAAAGACTAAATACTACTCATTACATTTTCTTTAATTCTTATTAAGTATAATTAGGATTAATTGAATATGAATTAGAATTATAAAATTATGATGATATTGAATAAAATTTCCAATTATTTGCATAAAATTAGATATCAAATGAAAAAATATCATTGCAAATACATATAATTAAAACAAGCTAGTAGCTTAAGAATAGTATTTTAATAATTTAAATATTTTGCTTTCTTTTCATTCTCATATATCCAAGAACAACTAAATATAAATTGAGGAATCAAAATTGTTGATGATGAATTCTATTAGAAATTTAATAACTAATATTAATAAAAAAATTTTAATCTAAAATAATGTCATTAAATATATAATTAATTGTTCTGTTTATAAAGTAATTTCAAAATTTTACCTAATTATCTCATTTTTAAATTATAATATGAAAATAAAACATAGCAACCTCAATGTTCTAGGTTACCAATTAATTTTGGTAATATGAGAAATAGCATGAGATTTAATTATCCTTGAATTCCATTTGGAAATCTGAGTGTAATTCATAATCCTAACAGTTCTTAACCCTAATATTATTATTTAACTATATAATAAACAATTGTTTTAGTCTATCTAATTAATGTACAGTGAATAATGGAGGTACTGCTTGTTAACCACTAGAAGATGATTGCACATCGTATTAAACTTAAGAAAATTGTAAATTAACATCAACATACACGAATTGTGTTTGGAATGGATTGGCTTGTAGAAATGCTATTTGATTGATGATCCAGATAAAATCATTTTGATACTGATTCAGAATTTTTTGGTTACTTGACACAAACGGAAACCTGCATGTTGTCTATAAAGTTGAGCTTACTTACAAATTTAACAGTCAATGACTATTGCAAGTGGATTTAAAACAGATGCCAGGCTATATCCACTTTTGTTCCTGGAGCCTGCACTTCATTTAAGTGTAATTAAACTATGTTTTAATGATATACAACAGGATGTACAAACATTACGAGTTCAAACAGTATCAACAGTTTGTACTTTAGATTGCACTTTAAAACCTGGATCAAGTTTAACATTTTAAGATTGTTAGGCTTAAGATTCTAATGCACTCGTAATAAGAAATAGTGTTTAAATATATTAAACAAATTTTGTAAAATAGCAGATTAGAAATTTAGATAAGATCATTGCTTTAGTATTAAATTAAGATTTTACAAAAGTAATTAATCTATCTAAGCAATCTGTATATTACAAAAAGACATAGCAAACCCTAATTGTTTAAATCTATAAACAGCTTAGATCAGACTATGAAAAATATTAATAATCACAAGGTTTATTCTATATTTCATCAATACATGTTCAGTAAAAAAGACGGTACTGGATATGGAACCACTGCACCAAATTATTTCAGGTCAAGCGCATGAGGAAAAGCAAGTTATTGCAAATTAAATGGTTCGTATAGCTCTTATTCAGTGTCAGCTGGTACTGAATGTGTATTGGTAACTGGGTTCTCAGGTTTAGATCATTCGAAATGTTAACTATATCACTCTTCATGCACAGCTTTAAAAGACAGTACAGGATGTTTTCTTCACCAGTATAGTTTTTATGGACAGCTTCATCCTGTGTTATTCTAACAGATCCTGCTACATAATGTTAATTAATCACAGCAACAGGATTGACGGATTCAAAAAGCAATTCAAAAAATGCTGCTTATATTCTTGATGCAACAGGAACTAGCTGTTATGCTAAAGCTGCTACATGGGCAGGCTATACAACAGCTGGAACTTGATTGATCACTAATGCTGCTATGCCGGTAAAATGCTTTTGGAATTCAGCTGTAATTGGCCCTTAAACCTCTTGTCAAACATTATCAGGTCCTAATTATAGTTCGTTATTAGGATTAGGACTGGATCACTGAATGTTAAGACTATAGCACAGATTGTACATTGGTTTTTGATGGATCCAAATGCTAAGACCTCAAATTAACTTGTAAATAATATGCAGGTTCAACCTTAAATTGTACAAGAACTGCTACTTCAAAATGTTATTTAAAAGGTTCTATTTGTATGACAATATTAAATGTTGTATCTGATTGTGCTAAAATAACTGGTACAGCTGGAACAATAACCTATAGTCTTATAACAGAGGATGCAGTGCCAATCAAGCAAGAAGTGGCTGTGTATAATAATATGCTCAGTGTTCAGGATACACAGCACTGGCTTCAGATAATGTTAAATGCAAAACAAAGGTTTGAGAAGATTTTACCTTTTCCACAGATGCTTTATGTAAACAAGCTAATGATTAATACACAACAAATGGAATAAATTGTGTCAAAAGAGGAATATGCATCTAAGCTTTAAGTCAAGCTGAATCTATTTTATCTGCAACAGGTTAGTAATGTGAATGAATACTAGTTGTTTTTAATGGATCAAATGTAGTAACTTCTCCTACTTATTGTAATTTTACAATTTGAGAGTATTACAAGCGAATTTGCATGTGCTGATTATTTTACAAATCGTACAACAAATATTGGTGGATGAGTCACTAAATCAACTTGTTCAGCTGTCACCATTGATGCTGCTTGCACAACTGCTTTGAATGGTACAATATCCGTTTGTGGTGGTGTATTAAATAAATGCAGAGATTACGATTGCTAAGAGCTTAGTAGAATTTACTCATGCTGAATTACTTTATGTTCAGAAACCAACACTGATGGAAGTTGTGTTACAGGATATGATGGAGCTTGCTTGCATTTAATTTGTTCCATATTTGAATTCTTCAGATCGAAAAGTATGTAATCTATATACATCTTGTGCTGATGCTTTCTATATAACTCTTTGAGAATGTAGTTCCATCTGATGTGCAAATTGACAATTATGAAGAACATGTTCTTATATAATTGTAAAATAATGAATTGATAATTATTATTATTTCAATTATTTAGATTTAAATGGACACCTTTAAGTGTAGATTCATATCTCATGAAAATGAAGAAATTATTGGATTTTGCTTGAATTAGGATTGTTAATATGCAACTTAATATTGTTATGAATGTTTAACTTCTATTCATTCATAGCATTAAAATGATTGCGTTCGATTCTCTAAAATGAGTGATTCCATTAATGAATTCATAGAAGCTTACAATCAATCAACTAAATAACTCAAAGAAATCTCAAAATCAGTTTAAAATTGTTTTGAATAGGTTTTTAAAATAATCGAATAAGATGTTAACAAATTAGAAAATATGAAACATCAACTTGAAACCAAGGAATATATAACCTTAAAGTCATAAATCAACATTAATAAAAAGTAATTCTCAAAGGAAAATGAAAATTAAATATGTATTCATTAGAGTAATATTAATAGAAAAACGAATAATAGAATATAATGATATTCTTATAACAATTAAGAATATGGTAAGAGATTTAAACAGCAGTTAAATAGGTTCTGGTAAGTTAGAGAAAAAAAAAATCATCATTAAAGAAATTTAGATGGGTAATGATGAAAAGAAATAGAACATAATATAATCTGAAAAACATGTTAGTGAAGGTATATGAATATCATTAGATAAAAGGATTGGCATTACATAATGTTAATAAATATCAAGAAGCAATTGAATGTTACGACGAAGCTATTACAATTAACCAATAAAATGAGTGCGCATAGTATTGCAAGGGTATTTAATTGGTAAACATTTTCAAATAGGAAATTCATTAATAAAATTGATTAAATATCAAGAGGCAATTGAATGTTACGACAAATCAATTGCTATTAACGTAAAATATGATTCTGCATGGGATAAAAAGGGTATTTAATGATTGGAATTATATTTAGGAAATGCATTATACAATCTGAATAAATATCAAGAAGCCATTGAATGCTACAACAAAGCTATTGCTATTAATCCAAACAATCATTCTGCAAGTTATAATAAGGGTAGTAAATCTTTAAACAGTATTATTTTAGGAAATGCATTATAAAATTTGAATAAGTATCAAGAAGCAATTGAATGTTACGACAAAGCAAATGCTATTAATCCATTATATGAACATGCGTGGTATTAAAAGGGTAGTTAATCTTTAAACAATGTTACTTAGGCTTGGCGTTAGACGATTTGAAGAGATATCATGATGCAATTGAATGCTACCATAAAGCTATTTGTATTAATCCAAAATATGATAGCGCATGGTATAAAAAGGGTAGTAAATTGTTAAAAATTATTATTAAGGAAATGCATTATAAAATTTAAATAAATATTAAGAAGCGATTGAATGTTACGACAAAGTTATTGAAATTTAAGTAAAATATGATTCTGCATGGGATAAAAAGGGTATTTAATGATTAGAATTATATTTAGGAAATGCATTATACAATCTGAATAAATATCAAGAAGCCATTGAATGCTACAACAAAGCTATTGCTATTAATCCAAACAATCATTCTGCAAGTTATAATAAGGGTAGTAAATCTTTAAACAGTATTATTTTAGGAAATGCATTATACAATTTGAATAAGTATCAAGAAGCAGTTGAATGTTACGACAAAGCAAATGCTATTAATCCATAATATGAACATGCGTGGTATTAAAAGGGTAGTTAATCTTTAAACAATGTTACTTAGGCTTGGCGTTAGACGATTTGAAGAGATATCATGATGCAATTGAATGTTACCATAAAGCTATTTGTATTAATCCAAAATATGATAGCGCATGGTATAAAAAGGGTAGTAAATTGTTAAACTTCATTATTTAGGAAATGCATTAAAAAATTTGAAAATATATCAAGAAGCAATTGAATGTTATGAAAAAGTTATTGATATTAATTTTAAATATGATAACGTTTGGTATAACAAAGGTAGTTAATCATTTATAATTATGTTTTAGGAAATGCATTATTCAATTTAAATAAATATCAAGAAGCAATAGAATGTTATAACTTAGAGATTGCTATTAATCCATAATATGAACATGCATGGTATTAGAAGGGTAGTTTATCTTTAAACAATGTTACTTAGGCTTGGCGTTAGACGATTTGAAGAGATATCATGATGCAATTGAATGCTACCATAAAGCTATTTGTATTAATCCGAAATATGATAGCGCATGGTATAACCAGGGTAGTTAATTAAACCTTATTATTTAGGAAATGCATTATACAATTTAAATAAATATTAAGAAGCGATTGAATGTTACGACAAAGCAATTGCTATTAATTCAAAATTTGACTCTGCATGGAATAACAAAGGTATTTAATTGTTTAAGAATTTTCTTTAGGAAATGTATTAGACGATTTAAATAAATATCAAGAAGCAATTGAATGTTACGACAAAGCTATTGCTATTAATTTAAATTATGATAATGCATGGTATAACAAGGGTAGCTAATTATGAAATTTATTTAATTAGGTTTGGCATTATAAAATTTGAATAAACCACAAGATGCAATTTAATGCTATGACAGAGCTATTGCTATTGAGAAAAAATTTGATAACGCTTGGTATAACAAGGGTAGTTGATCATTAAATATTAATATTTAGGATTGGCATTATAAAATTTGAATCAAAATTAAGAAGCAATTTAATGTTACGACAATGCCATTGCTATTAATTAAAAATATGATTTAGCATGGAATAACAAAGGTAGTTAATCAGGATTCATTTTTAGGAAATGCATTAGCCGATTAGAATAAATATCAAGAATCAATTAAATGTTATGACATAGCTATTGCTATTAATCCAAAATTTGATTCCTCTTATAATAACAAAGGTAGTTAATCTTTAAGCATTTTCATTTAGGTTTTGCATTATACAATTTGAGAAAATATAAAGAAGCAATTGAATGCTATGACAAAGCTATTGCTATTAATAAACAAAACGAATAGGCATGGTATAACAAGGGTAAGCCTTTTTAAAATTTAGGTTTGACACTACAAAAGTTATTTAAATATAACGATGCAACATCCTGTTTTGATCAAGCCCTTAATCTACAAACTGCTCATAATCGATTACAAATTAAAGGTATACCAACCATTAATTTATAATTAGCTGATTCATTATTTTAATTAGGAAAATCATCAGAAGCTAAAAAATATTATTTGGATGCTTTGGAAATAGTATCAAATGAAAAGATTTATATATTGAACTAACTATCAAAGTTATGAAGCATTAACATATTTGGATTATAATTATTTTATATTCTTATTAGGATTTATTCAAGTTTATGTAGCAATGATTTTTTCTTAAGTAACGCTTTCTGTTAAACCTTAAATCAATGTCTTATCATTTATTTAATGATATTGGATATATAATTATTATTATCTCAACTCTATTTAGAAAATAAACTAAAACTCTTTTGCAAAAATTTTACATCAGTATAAGTCAAATGATATCAGTTAAATTTATATCTTGATTATTTTGAGCGGAATGTTAGGAGAATATAGATTTTATGGTTTATAAAAAGAAATTTAAGTTTACTCCAAACAACTGAGGAAAAATAAGGTATTGCTGAATTTTTATTATTTTGGCTCTTAAAGAATTCATAATTAAAAATGTTTACATACATATATTCTAAATCTCCCTCAATGATTTTTTAATTTAACTTCCTGATGTTATTTGGTTTTACAGAACAATCGGTAAGAGAATGGTTCAAGATGTATATAATTTGAGCATACCACTTCTATAAGTCTTTTCTACTCATGAAATTTTAGCAAATTATGAAATATATTATTTTTAATGGTTGGCATAGGATTTTCTATAATCTAAACAGGTTTAGTACCAGTGCATGCACACACTTGAAATAAATAAATATAGTGTGATATATAAATCAACGTCTTGATCAAAGGTTTAATTATCATTCAAAGCAAAACATTTTAAATTAAATGCAGAAAAAGTAAGAACTTTTGTTATGCGAAAATAAAAGATGCCAAAGAACGAAATGATAATATCAAAATTTGAAATCAAATTAGATAAATAAAATGACTAAAATTAACAAATAGTATCAAAAGTTTTGCTTATGGTAAACAACAGTGATAATTAATTTATTTATCAATAGATCTAAAATGAGGGCTATATTTAAATTCTAAAAATTAAAATTTTTTATTTTTTGAAGTCTCCATGAAATTCTTTAATGAGATTACCTCGTTAATAAAATTGAGTATAATATTGACAGGATAATGCACAATAGCTTTAGGTTAATTCTAGCTCCATAATTATACTTTCATAACTTAAAAAAATAATAATTTCGAATAATTCAAAGTATATATTGAAAGTAAATTGCATGAATTGGTTGGTTTTGATTTTGCAAAATATAGCTTAAGACTTAAGAAAGATTAGCTGTCAAACATTAATAATATCTATTGTAGAGGGTAAATTTTGAATTAGGCACACTTCAAATTTTTATTGATATAGAAAGCTTTCTTTCTTTTAGCATTTAGGATATATTCCAAGAAATGATATCTCATATACAACTTTAATACATTACTTCCTATTATAATGATATGTTTGTAGATCTTAAAGAAAATGCAAAACAATAAAAAAAATTGATTTTGACTATAAAATTTAAGAAGGATTTCGATTTAACTTTAATAAAAAAAATTGAAAGGAAGAAAGAAATTTTAGTCAAGTTAGAATATACTCATTTATTGCAAATTTTAGCCACAAAAAATTTACCAAGAAGTTAAACCATACCTTAGAAATTCAAAGCTTCCTATATATATGCTCAATATTTTCTTTATAGTTTACCTATTATTTCTATACTTTCATATTAATGTGTGATTAGATTTCTAATTTAATTGATAAAGATTAAATTTTTATAGTTTTTCTAATTTGACCAAAGTAATCTAATCAAGCACTTTCACCCTGAAACTCTATATACTACGACATGTTTATACTTAAAATACAAGAACATATTCTAGTATTATTTTAAATGAGTTGTCATGTATACCTTAAGGATTTTTTTATTTTTAATAAACCTCTCTTATAAAACCTAAGAGTGAATACATTTTATTGTTTGAAACCAAATCAAAAATAATACTATTTATCTGATTATTATTTGCAGTATTTTTCAAAATATATCTAACAGCGCTAATGTATACATATACTTTAAACAAGATACTCCAGTAGTAAAAAGAATAAAAAATTTCTTATAAATGAATATTAAATATGTACTATTCTAAATTAAAATGATACACAAATTTGTGATATATTCATAAAGCCTATAGATCTATAAGCGCTGGCTAGATTTATAACATCAATATCTATCAAGAAATACGGAGTTTTTGACTTAATATTAATAAGCCATTCTTTCTTAAATCCTTGAAAGTTAAATATCATCCATTTTTACAAAAACATATATCAATTAATCAACTCTACTTCATAACCTAATCTATTTCTAACCTAATCAGTGTTTTAAAGTAAGATTTCCAATATGTTAGGATTCTCAAAATAGACCATCCATTTTAAATGTTAATTCAATGATTTTTCTTTTTTGACCATCAATGTATATCGATTCCCTTACCAAAATGTCATTTTGCAGAATCTCTGATATCTAGATTGATTTCATGCTCAATAAATTATTATAAATTTACAGATAATAAGATATAACTGTTTCTAATCAAATTGATATTAACCTTGAACCTTCATTTGAAATGAACTGTTAACAAAACATTCAAATATTTTCTAAAATTCTTTCATCAAAAATCTTCTTTGATTTTTCAGTTTAATTCCTTATCATCTAAACTAAAGATGGCTATAAAACTTTTTTTGGATGAACATATAAGACTAAGCAATTATGCTAATAAAATTTAATATTATTACCTTTTAAATAATGGATGAATAAGGAAAAAAACCATTCAGAAATATCAAAATAATAACTTTAGTAAACATCAAATACCATTAATTAGATATTGAATGAAAAATTTGTTTTTAAAATAAATGAAAATAGTTATCTTAAATTTAATGATATTTCTATTCAATTATCATAATTTATATCTCTATGGTGTTCTTTATTTTTTAAATCTGTTTCTATCCATATTCCAACTTTTCTATTATTTTAGTATAAACCACTAGAAATTAGTTATTTATTCTTCCAAGGAAAATCGCTAAACTCTTTCCATTCCCCAATTTTAAAACCTGTTCCACCTTCATCATATGATCCCTCACCTCTAACAAATATTAAGTATCATATCTTACATTTTTTCAAAATTTTCATTCATTTTGTCCCTCATTTAAATTTCCCATTTATTGACTTTTTTATTATTTTTATATTCTCCATTATAAATAATTTACGAATATCGATTAAATCCCTCACTTAATTCAAACCACTTACCAATCTTATTTTCATTACCCTCTTCATCATATTGCCCACCACCACTAGAGAATATTTAAAAATTTTACATCTTCTGTTTTTCATTTGCATCACTATCCTGATAATATATATTCCAGATACCAATCTTTTTCCCATTTTTATATTCACCATTAAGGAAGATTTAAGAGGAATGTCTAAAATCATCGCTCACCTCATTCCACATTCCAACCTTATTACCGTCCTATGCATAAGATCCACCGCCACTAGCATGCTTAAACTTTATTATTGTTACATTTAATTTTTCTCATAATAAATATTCCACCTGTTAACTTTTTTTCCATTATTATATTCGCCTTCATAAGTAACCTAAGTCAAATTATCAAATCCATCATGTAGTTCAATCCAATTCCCAATTTTGTTCTCATTCCCTTGTTCATCATATTATCCACCTCCACTAAAATTGAGCAATTTAAATTTAGATTACATCTATTCAAATGGCTTTTTCAAACTCTATCTAAAATTGATATTCCATTTATTTATTTTTTTCCCGTTATGATAATTACCCTCATAGGTAACTTAGGTCAGGTCATCAAAAAAGTCACTTAACTCAATCCATTTCCCAATCTTTAGACTTTGTCCTCCTCCATTGTATGAGCCACCACCCCTAGTCAACATTTATTCTCTAATGCTTACATCTTAATATTCTGATTTTCCCATTAATATCTCCACCAAATATCCCATCAACCGACTTTTATCCCATTTTTATATTCACCTTTATAAGTGACACACGAATGATCCCAAAAATGACTGCTCAATTCAACCCATTATTCCATTTTATTTCCTTATTCATTATATTTTCCACCACCACTAGTTATCAATAATTTATTTCAATACATAACATTTTCTCCATAAATATACTTCCACTTCCCAGTTCTTAATCCATTCTAATATTCTCCAACTTTATAGACCTAGGCTTTACTATGGAATTATAGATGTTAATAATCTACCTCCAATAATTCTTAATTATTTCCTTCCACTTGCCTTATTTTTTTTCATCAACGGAGTATAATTTATTTAAATTATAATATTATTTTTAATTATACTCTCCTCCCACATCTTATAAAATTTTTCCTTCCCATTTAATCGTCCATTTACCAATCTTTAAATTATTTTATCCATATTATCCAACCCAATTCAAGTTCATTATTTGATCCATATTAGTCATTACTTTAGGTTTCTTTGATATTTCTTTGATCGAATCACTAATAAGATTAATAAATATTGGTAATCATACCTCCTAATGATTGCTCCATCTTTAATATATTCTATTCTATTATCATTTTTAAATGTTATGCCGAATTAAATATTGATTAATTTTCCTGTGGTATCATTGCACATGCGATTTTTCTTCTCGATTGTACCTACTTACCAAATTTTTTTTTTTTTCTGAATTTATAGTTGTATTTTTTTAAAAACCTTTGATATCCTATTTTTCTTATTAATTAAGACACTGTTATTAATAATTTTAGAAGGATTTTTTCTGAATGTTTTCATTTAATTTCTTAAGTATAGTATTTAAGGATTAGAATATGGAATTTTTCTATTTATTCCAAGTTGATAATTTCTTGTTCATTATGATATCTATTAAAAATCCTAGATCCTAGACTGAAAACTCAGTTAGGGGGGTATCTTTAGTTAAGACAGTTTCAAATTTATTGTCAATGATTTCGATTTATTTCAATAACTTTATTATTTCATCATTAAAATTTTCAACCATTTTCTTGACTAATATTTCAATTGAATGAAATAACGATTTAAACCCAATGTGGATTTATTGTCTTTATATGTTGTTATTAACAAAGTTATTTTCTTGTGCTGCCATTTTTAATTTCTCTGAAAAAATATTCAAATACAATAAGAACTTCTAATTCACACCATGATTTTATGTGCATTCAGAGCACAGTAGTCTTTGACATTAATGCGATGCTGTACAAATGAAAGAAATTGGAAATACAGCATGATGCTAGCAGTAAATCATAATTTATTTTAATAAATGAAATTTCTTATAATTATCTTTCACGTTTAATTGCTAAGATCAATACTATTCTACTGAATAAATGAAAAATATTCTATTATATGTATAATTTTCAATATAAATTTAACAATTAATTAATTATTCTTTTTATAATGTAATTATTTAAATAATTAAAAAAAAAATTTCAATTATTCTCATTATCTTTTTTATGAAATACNCCACCACCACTAGTTATCAATAATTTATTTCAATACATAACATTTTCTCCATAAATATACTTCCACTTCCCAGTTCTTAATCCATTCTAATATTCTCCAACTTTATAGACCTAGGCTTTACTATGGAATTATAGATGTTAATAATCTACCTCCAATAATTCTTAATTATTTCCTTCCACTTGCCTTATTTTTTTTCATCAACGGAGTACTCTCCTCCCACATCTTATAAAATTTTTCCTTCCCATTTAATCGTCCATTTACCAATCTTTAAATTATTTTATCCATATTATCCAACCCAATTCAAGTTCATTATTTGATCCATATTAGTCATTACTTTAGGTTTCTTTGATATTTCTTTGATCGAATCACTAATAAGATTAATAAATATTGGTAATCATACCTCCTAATGATTGCTCCATCTTTAATATATTCTATTCTATTATCATTTTTAAATGTTATGCCGAATTAAATATTGATTAATTTTCCTGTGGTATCATTGCACATGCGATTTTTCTTCTCGATTGTACCTACTTACCAAATTTTTTTTTTTTTCTGAATTTATAGTTGTATTTTTTTAAAAACCTTTGATATCCTATTTTTCTTATTAATTAAGACACTGTTATTAATAATTTTAGAAGGATTTTTTCTGAATGTTTTCATTTAATTTCTTAAGTATAGTATTTAAGGATTAGAATATGGAATTTTTCTATTTATTCCAAGTTGATAATTTCTTGTTCATTATGATATCTATTAAAAATCCTAGATCCTAGACTGAAAACTCAGTTAGGGGGGTATCTTTAGTTAAGACAGTTTCAAATTTATTGTCAATGATTTCGATTTATTTCAATAACTTTATTATTTCATCATTAAAATTTTCAACCATTTTCTTGACTAATATTTCAATTGAATGAAATAACGATTTAAACCCAATGTGGATTTATTGTCTTTATATGTTGTTATTAACAAAGTTATTTTCTTGTGCTGCCATTTTTAATTTCTCTGAAAAAATATTCAAATACAATAAGAACTTCTAATTCACACCATGATTTTATGTGCATTCAGAGCACAGTAGTCTTTGACATTAATGCGATGCTGTACAAATGAAAGAAATTGGAAATACAGCATGATGCTAGCAGTAAATCATAATTTATTTTAATAAATGAAATTTCTTATAATTATCTTTCACGTTTAATTGCTAAGATCAATACTATTCTACTGAATAAATGAAAAATATTCTATTATATGTATAATTTTCAATATAAATTTAACAATTAATTAATTATTCTTTTTATAATGTAATTATTTAAATAATTAAAAAAAAAATTTCAATTATTCTCATTATCTTTTTTATGAAATACTCCAATTTCTCAAGTTGCTAGTACTTTAATTATTGAATTTAAAATATTTTTTCGGTATCCTTTTTACCAATTCCTTTTGCCTAATAAACTTCCAAACTACATTCCTATAATCAAAAGAGCAATAAAATTTTGTTTTCAACTTAATTAAATATCTCCTCAAAAATCTCTGTATATTACTCTTCTAAAATAGCGAGGCCAATCGATTTTATCTCTCAATTTTTGCAGATTAAACTAGAAATTGTATAGAAACATTTAATATCTTCTCAATATATAGTGGTTCCGCTAATTGCCTTAGAAAAGTAAATCATAGTTTCGAATTGAAAATTTATATTCATTAATTCATAACTAAAATATTGAAAAGTAATCATATTCCTATAATTTAATTTAAAATTTCCTTAAAACAATAACTTTGAGAGTTCACCTTAACTCATAGATTGCCATTTTTTTTGGTTACAAATAATTATAGATGCGAAAGTTTATATTAGTTTGAGCACTTGGTTATGAAATGAAATCATTTTTAAGGCATTCTTTATAAGATCATTTTTAGGTTAATTTTATATAAATTAAATTTTTAATAATTCATCATAAATCTTGTCGATTCTTAAGAAAGGATAGGGTTCTTTTCGACAATTGTATTGTAGCTTGGCAAAGACTATAGAAATAAAAAGATAGAGCATTTTGGTAGATCTTATCTTAATAAGATAATGATTATGATGACACAAATTATCTGATGTAAATCTTAAAAGTTAAATAGTCTTGGTATAGTAAAGGATCATGTCTCTCAATATGTTCAAAAGACAACTAACAGTCGCATTTTTAGATACTCTCCAACTATATCTATACTATAAAGGTATCAAATTGGGAAGATGATTCGCTTTGTGCAAGAATGCAAAAAATTCTTGAGAATTAGATTGACTTTTATTGCTCCCTCAAAATTTTCAACATTTTAAATAAAATTTCATTAACTATTCTTAAATTGTATTAGTAAGAAATCAATTTATATCCCTATGCTAAAATTGCGGGTATCAAAAAACTGGAACAAA
>CAJJDP010000058.1:92281-104447 GCA_905182995.1 Paramecium octaurelia
AACCCCAAACCCAAACCCAACCCCAAACCAAACCCAACCCCAAACCCCAACCCCAAACCCAACCCCAAACCCAAACCCAAACCCAAACCCAAACCCATAACAAGAATAGTAGACAGGGCAGGGCAAGATAAGTTTATTTTTTATTATTAATTTAGGAATAACATAGGAGTGGGTCACAGATACAGCACCTAAGTTCTAAGTCTCGATTAACCAAAGTGAGTAGCTAACCTTCAAAAATTTTGCAAAATGGTTAATCAGTATATTTGTACCCTTCAGGCCTCAGTATTCTGTATAAGTCGACGTACCCTCGCTCAGCAGACTGCCCCCTTACGAGCTTACGGAATACAATTAATAAAAAAAGAAAAATTATATAAAAAAAAATAATTGATTAATGTTTTAAATAGTTCATCATGAAGGAATTATTATTGTTTTATTTACAATATCACCCTAGGAATATATTTATTCAGCCCGCATATAGAAATTTTAACTTGATTGAGCTTATTTAATCAAAATTAAAATATTAAATCTTAAAAGTAAGTCGAAAAGGTCTAAAAAGGAGTAATCAAAAATTCTAATTTTCTTTAAAAATAATTAAAATATTGGAGATTATTATGGCTTAGATAATAGAAGTAATAAATTCTTTGGCTGTTATGAGTAGTGGCAAGTAAACAAAGATCATGATGATAGTATAATCATTTTTTTTGTAAATAACAAAATGATGGAAAATTAAATTTTGATCAAGCTTTGGGAGCTTTGATTTCAATATTTATCTATTCTTGATTTGAATGCATCAGATAAATAATACTTTTTTAATTTTCAATCAGATATATTGTTATTAATTTGATAAACTATTTTAAAGTTTACTGAATAACTTGAAATGCGATTAGTTGTAATATTGATCATATGCCATCTCTTATCTTATTGCTATTAGATTAAATAAGAATGAGGTAAATCTAGCTTTAAGTTCAAGGATTTACAATTAGCATAGGTCATATAAAAGATCAAAAATTTTAGCTCGCCCAATATGACTTGGAATAAGCCGTTGCACTTTCTATTTTGTAAATAAAGACTGTACTAGGAAATAATATTACTTATAGGTGATTTAATGGAGGACTGATGAATTTAGTGATGCATTTAGATTATGAAATAAGTATGCATTTTAATAGGTTAAATTTTGATACAGATTATGGAAGAATAATTAGAGAGCATTATTAATTACTTTAACATTACCTACTGGATTGATACTTTAGAAATTAATTCTTCTTTAATTCTTGCTAACTTGGATTAAACTGATTAAGATCAAGATTTATGAACTGATAAGTTTAGAGAAGAAGGGGATCTTATAATTAAATGGAAAATGTTTTAAATTACTAATTTTTTAGGATCGTAATTAACACCAGACTTAAGGATCTTGAGTATTAACTTATTTACGAAATCATGAAAATGTGAGTTCATAAACTTATTTTCAAAATTATTATACTTAAAAGTTATATATTTTCTAAAAATAGCTATTATGATGAGAATGGTTAAAAAATGAAAAATGCATATATTCATTACTTAAACCGTAATTATTTAATTTGGTTTGACTTTGTGATCTTTAGATATTTTTATTGGAAAACTAAGATGTGAATACGATTGGCTAAAAAAAAATATATTAATTACACTATTAAATTAGGATTTTAAACTAAATGTAAGAAACTATTTGAAAAATAACTTTCTTTTATTACCTTATAGTTTTTTAAGTCTATATTAATAATATTACAAATCTAAATGAAATTCTTCTTTTTTGAATCAGTTTCCAAAAATAAATCTAAATATTCTAAATCTGTAAATAGACTAAATGTTTTTATGAATAAGAAAGTGAATCAATTACTTCGAAATATTTTCAATTTTTATTTATTTCGAAAGATTTTAGAGAAGCTAAATTCAATTTATAAGGCTAATATATGGGTTGGTATTAAAATCTTAAATTATAGTTTGAATTAAGATAATTTTATAATCGAATAACTAGCTTTAACTAGCAGTTAAATTTTTTATTGAAGTTATTTCTATTCTGTATTTATCAAAAAATTATGATAATTAAATATTATAAGAAATTCTATTTGATTATTTTTATATAAAAAATAATTAACTCTTTTATGATTTTTTATTTTAATAAATTTTTAGATAGTTAATCTTTTTCATTTTTAAATTTTGATAGAGTGAATTTTTATAAATTTTCCTTGCATCATCTCAATATAGTGATAGTAACATATTCGAAAATTACCAATTAGTAAAGATTTCAATAAATTTTGTCGAATAGGAATTTTAAAGAAATTTTATGAAAATACATTTAGTGTCCAGTTAATTAAGAAAGTATTTTGACTTATTGTAATTTTTCAACATCCCTTTTTTTTATTCTTCTATAATCTTGCAAATATTAACAAACCTCCTCTGGTTTTGATATTCTAATATTCTATTTTAAGTCATTATCATACAATTATAAATGGTGAAAGATAACAAAATTAAAAGTATATATAAATCTTAAGGTAAAGTTATTTAATTTATTCAAATTAAAGAAGCGTTCACAAATCATATTGTGATGTTATATTTATAATATTCATTTCATATTTTTTCTAACCTGAAATCCTTTGTTTTTATCATCATATGTTACAAAATATCCTCCATTAACTGTTATCGCTCCAACAATATACTCAGTTTCAAATTTGATTTACTATTCCAATATCAATTAATTATTTTCTATTTTCGTTAAATATAAACATTTGCCACTTTTGTGGATTAATTGTGAATTTTCTTTAATAAATTACATGCTAAAATTATCATAACTTTCACTAATGGAGTTTAGTTAAAGGTCCTCTCTTTTTCGATAATTTTTAGTACCTTCTTCGATTTGATAAATGTGTAATACATCAATACCTTTAGGTTAATATACAAATTATTCATCGTCAATAAAACATAAGCTATAACCAAATGTTGTAATAATAGTTTATTTCAGAATCCAAAGCTATGAATTAGTATCTAATTAAAACACCAAAAGTTTATCTCCCCATGCTTGACATGAAATTAACTAGTTTTATGAATGATTTAAACTTAAATTGCTAACCCATGCATCATGATTTTTTAGAGTTTGAATACAGGTCCATTGTTATCCTTTTTTCCAAAATTTGATTGAATTGTCGCGACTTCCAGAAATAATAACATTTTCGTTGTCATTCATTATCATACATTGAATTGCAGAAATATGCGCTCTTAATATTTCTGAACAATACCATATACTCTAAGAATTATCAAAAGACCATATTCGAATGGTCTTATCAAAACTTCCTGAGATGAACTAATTAAAGTGTTTCATGAAGTGCAAACATTACACTATATTAGTATGTTCTGAAAGTTCTTAATTGAATTTTATTTCTTCATTTTTGAAATCATATATTCTTATTTTATTACTTAAATGCCCTGAGATCATAATGGAAGAATTTTAGTTAAAGGCTATAGCACGGCAAAGATCCTCCTGGAAAACACTTTTATCTATAAATTATTCAAATATTTATTCATTTGATTACGCTTCATCATTCTAATTTGCATACTTATTTAATTCGTCAAATGTTTCTATGATATCATTAGTTGTATAAAGACCTGTATTATTTATTATGTCTTCATAAAGTTCCTATTATTTCGATTATAACAAAAAAACTGATTGAACAATATCATTTGACAAATCTGAATACTTGAAGAGATTTGATTTTATATTTTTCCAGGCTGCTAAAAATGACACTGTTTCCTCCATCTTTTGAAAGGACCTTGCTATTCCTTTGATTGTATCATTAATATTGTATATTGAATTATCTATTTTTACAATATTTTTATCAATTTCCTTTGAAATGTATGATTTCCAATTTGCTAAATATATTTTAATTTTCATTAATATCTCAATATTTTTTTTGCTTTGGTCATCTAATTCTCTTATGAAAAGATTTGAAATATTTCCAGGTAATACCATAGCATCTTAAATAGATGGAAAACTAATTTCTTAAGCAGCAAGTAAATCTGTGATGCAATACATGCATAACCTTCCTATGCTCTTTCCAATTAGGACTATCTCTTTATGGTGCTTACCACATTTTGAAAAAGTTGATTATTTAATCATGAAAATATTTTTTTTTTCAATTATATTGCAATGTGTATATTGTTTTAAAAATAGAAATTAAATCGATTGAAAATATCAGAATTTCTTATTCTTCATTTAAATAAATTAAAAACAAGTTCTCTATTAGTTTATAAATCATTTGATCCGATTAAACATATTCAACTATAACAAATCAAAAAAACCGATAAAAATCCAGCAACCTAGAATTTTCAATTTAAAGAGGAATTAAAAGTATGGTGGCTTTATTTTTGTTTATTTGAAAATGATTACTACAGTTTAAGTTTATAGAGAGGAAATTACTTCTTAAATTAGAGAGTTGGCTTGAATGAACTTAAAAATGAGTCTGATCAATTAAAAAATGATGCTCAATAATTCAAAAATGAATTAATATAAAATAGAAAATGAAAATTAAGAAAACGTAGAAACACCATTAAATATATTTGATAAACAAAACTATTAATGTAATGTTATAAATAGAAAAATATCATAAGTTATTCCTACAGTGTCATTTTTNTCATACATTGAATTGCAGAAATATGCGCTCTTAATATTTCTGAACAATACCATATACTCTAAGAATTATCAAAAGACCATATTCGAATGGTCTTATCAAAACTTCCTGAGATGAACTAATTAAAGTGTTTCATGAAGTGCAAACATTACACTATATTAGTATGTTCTGAAAGTTCTTAATTGAATTTTATTTCTTCATTTTTGAAATCATATATTCTTATTTTATTACTTAAATGCCCTGAGATCATAATGGAAGAATTTTAGTTAAAGGCTATAGCACGGCAAAGATCCTCCTGGAAAACACTTTTATCTATAAATTATTCAAATATTTATTCATTTGATTACGCTTCATCATTCTAATTTGCATACTTATTTAATTCGTCAAATGTTTCTATGATATCATTAGTTGTATAAAGACCTGTATTATTTATTATGTCTTCATAAAGTTCCTATTATTTCGATTATAACAAAAAAACTGATTGAACAATATCATTTGACAAATCTGAATACTTGAAGAGATTTGATTTTATATTTTTCCAGGCTGCTAAAAATGACACTGTTTCCTCCATCTTTTGAAAGGACCTTGCTATTCCTTTGATTGTATCATTAATATTGTATATTGAATTATCTATTTTTACAATATTTTTATCAATTTCCTTTGAAATGTATGATTTCCAATTTGCTAAATATATTTTAATTTTCATTAATATCTCAATATTTTTTTTGCTTTGGTCATCTAATTCTCTTATGAAAAGATTTGAAATATTTCCAGGTAATACCATAGCATCTTAAATAGATGGAAAACTAATTTCTTAAGCAGCAAGTAAATCTGTGATGCAATACATGCATAACCTTCCTATGCTCTTTCCAATTAGGACTATCTCTTTATGGTGCTTACCACATTTTGAAAAAGTTGATTATTTAATCATGAAAATATTTTTTTTTTCAATTATATTGCAATGTGTATATTGTTTTAAAAATAGAAATTAAATCGATTGAAAATATCAGAATTTCTTATTCTTCATTTAAATAAATTAAAAACAAGTTCTCTATTAGTTTATAAATCATTTGATCCGATTAAACATATTCAACTATAACAAATCAAAAAAACCGATAAAAATCCAGCAACCTAGAATTTTCAATTTAAAGAGGAATTAAAAGTATGGTGGCTTTATTTTTGTTTATTTGAAAATGATTACTACAGTTTAAGTTTATAGAGAGGAAATTACTTCTTAAATTAGAGAGTTGGCTTGAATGAACTTAAAAATGAGTCTGATCAATTAAAAAATGATGCTCAATAATTCAAAAATGAATTAATATAAAATAGAAAATGAAAATTAAGAAAACGTAGAAACACCATTAAATATATTTGATAAACAAAACTATTAATGTAATGTTATAAATAGAAAAATATCATAAGTTATTCCTACAGTGTCATTTTTCTCCATAAAAAGAAAATGAAAACAGATAAATTGAATAATTAGCTTATCCTATTTTTACAAAAAGAAGTTATCTTCTATTTTTCTCGAAATTTTATAAAAATCTGGTTACTTTTAAATGAAAATTCTAAATATTCTTTAATTTAGTTTTACAAACCAAAACTTTTCAGTTTAACATTAAGAGAATAATCATCTTTATCACAATTCACATTCTAATAATATACATTGGAATTTATTTTCATTTTGAAAGAACAAATGTATAAAAAATAATCATTCCTTGAGAAATTTCTATGAAAGAATTGATAATAAATTCATTGATATTTCATAAACCCATCATCCTAATAAAATTCATATTATCATATTATCGTTTCCAAATTCATGAAATGTTCAAGGTTCTTCACATTAATAATTACTATCATTGGGTAGACAATCCTCATTTTAAAATAAATTGTATACAATAATATCCTGGTAGTTATTAAGAAAGATAATTTCTATAGTAAGGCCTAATCCTCATGATATCTATAAATATAAAATAATTAAGTTATTCCTATAGATACTCTATCTTTATTGATTGCATTTAATTTGGAGGAAAAATTGAAAATTTATGCAAAATTTGAGAACCTTAAAAATTTGCAAACAAAACGACAAGGGATACTTTTGCTCTATCAACTTAATGTATTTCAAAAAAAATATTTTGTAAAACTACATCATGAAAAAATTAGAAGCAAATACCTGAATTGATAGGTTTGTATTGTAATAATTAGATATTCCATTTAATTTTTGTGCGACTGTAAATAGTAATAGATAATCCAACAATTTGAGAGAATAATCAAATCTGCTATTTAATAATATGCTATTATAGATCATTTATCAAATTTAACGCTTTTTCAATTTCAGGATTGAGAAATAACATATATAAATTATTTTTATTTTAGGGTAAACAAGAAGATATTCAAATATATTGTTTTAATTTTAACTGAAGGAATTTTGATACTTGGTTTGATCTATTTTAAAAATATATTTCTTAAATTATTTGCCTGATTTTTTTATAACAAAACTTCTAATTATTGAATAAAAAACAAAAATAGTTAATTAAAACTTATAATCTTTTTGATGAGAATCAATTTTACTATTATATAGATTATGTTTAGTTTTCTAAAATATAGGAGCCTTTTTATTAGAATAATGTTCTTAAATCAATGCCTGATTGGTTCAAAAATGTTCCTTTAAGAATTAGAGCTTCTTATGCTTAAAAAATTATTTATTTTGATATTAGAAGAATTGTAAAATTACTTGTAGCTAAATATGATAACAAAAAATATTACTCTTTAAAATTGAATTTTTGGAACTTTTTGATTTTTCTAATTAGGAACGGATATCTTAATAGCGTCTATCAGTTCGATAAATTGCATCTCCTCTTTAAACATCCCATAAATTGATTGACTTATCATTACAACTTATTTCTAATGTTTGAAGGTCATCCAAGAAGCTTACTTAATAAGCAATTTAACTATTATCACATAACTTTGCTTTCTATTATCCAGTTTTAACATCCCATAAACGAATAGAGTTATCATAACTACCAGATGCTAATGTAGTGCCATCAGTTGAGAAACAGATTGAATTAACAAAATTTGTATGACCATTTAATTTTGTTTATTATTTTCCATTATTAACTTTCCATATCTGTATGGAATTATCATAACCACCAGACGCTAATAGAGTGCAATCAGGTGAGAAGCACAATGTAAGAATTCCATTGCTTTGACTATCTAATTTGAATTTTTTTTTTCCTGTCTAAACATCCCACATATAGATTGACTTATCTACACTACCTGATGCTAATGTACCATCGGCTGAGAAGCATACTGCATAGACAGATTTACTATGACCATTAAATTAAGCATATTGCTGTCCTGTCCTAACATTCCACAAACGGATAGATTTATCTTCACTACCAGATGCTAGTGTAGTACCATCAGCTGAGAAGCATACTGAATAGACAGTAGAACAATGACCTTCTAGCTTCACTTGTTATTATCCTGTCTAAATATCCCATAAAAGGATAGACGTATCATCACTACCGGAAGCTAATTTCATACCATCAGCTGAGAAGCATACTGCATAGACAGATTTACTATGACCATTAAATTAAGCATATTGCTGTCCTGTCCTAACATTCCACAAACGGATAGACTTATCATCGCTACCAGATGCTAGTGTAGTACCATCAGAAGAGAAGCATAATGATTGGATAGCTTTACTATGTCCTTATAATTTTGCTTTTTATTATTCTGTCTTAACATCCCATAAATGAATGAAATTATCATCACCACCAGATGCTACCGTAAGACAATCATAAGAGAAGGAAACGGAATAAATAGTTTTCTAATAACATGGTGCTTACCCTTTTTTAAAATTCCAAAGCCGAATAGAATTATCCCTACTACCAGATGCCAATAAAGTGCCATCAGAACAGAAGCATACAGATTAGACATAATTAGTATGACCATCTAACTAATGTATTTATTTTCCATTTTCAGCATCCCATAAACGTATAGAAAAATCATTACTACCAGATGCCAATGTATTATTATCAGGAGAAAAGCATACTGATTGAATATGACTAGTATGTCCATTTAAAACAGCTTTTTACTGCCCTGTCTTAACATCCCATAAATAGATGGAGTTATCATTACCACCAGATGCTAATAAATTCCCATTAGGGGAGAAGCAAACTGAGATAACTTCTCTTCGATGCCCATCTAATTTAAACCTTTGTTGATTCTTATTAAAATCCCATAAACAGATAGACTTATCATCACTGCCAGATGCTAACATAGTACCATCAGTTGAGAAGCTTACTGAATTTACGCAATTACTGTGATAACGAATTTATAATATTTATTTTCCTGTCTTAATCTGCCATATACGTATAGAAGTATCAGAGCCGCCAGATGCTATCTTACTACCATCAGGTGAAAAAGAAACTGAATAAATAGTCCCATCATGGCCTTCCAACTTTAATTGTTGTTCACCTGTTTCAACATCCCATAAACGGATAGACTTATCCCAACTTCCAGAAACTAACATAGAACCATTAGGAGAAAAGCTAACTGATTAAACCTAATTAGTGTGGCCATCTAATTTTAATTTTAATTTTCCCGTCTTAACATCCCATAAACGTATTGAGTTATCTGCACTGCCAGATGCTAATAAATTTCCAACAAATTAGAAGCTAACGGAATAGACGGTTCCATCATGACCTTCCAACTCATTTTTTTATTAATTTGTCTTAACATCCCATAAACGGATATTCTTATCCAAACTACCTGAAGCTAATATAGAACCATTAGGAGAAAAGCTAACTGTTTAAACCCAATTAGTGTGACCTTCTAATTTCTATTTTTATTTCCCTGTCTTAAAATCCCATAAAATTATTGAATTATCTGCACTGCCAGAAGCTAATAAGGTACCATCAGGAGAAAAGCTTATTGATTAAATCCAATGAGCATGGCCAACTAATTTTTATATTTAGTGCCCTGTCTCAACATTCCATAAAAGTATTGAGTTATCTGCACTACCAGAAGCTAATACGGTACCATCAGGAGAATAGCTTACTGATTACACTTAATGAGTATGACCATCGAATTTTTGTTTTTATTGTCCTGTCTTGACGTCCCATAATCGTATTGAGTTATCTGCATTAGCAGATGCTAATTCAGTACCATCAGGAGAAAAGATTACTGAGTGCACTTATGGAGTGCGATCGTCTATTTTCAATTTTTATTTTCCAGTTTTTACATCCCATAAACGAATTGAGTTATCTGAGCTACCAGACACTAATGAGGTACCATTAGGAGAAAAGCATACGGAAAGCACAGGATTAATATGGCCATCTAATTTTTATTTTTATTTTTGGGTCATCACATCCCATAAACGTATTGAATTATCTGCACTACCAGATGCTAATATTCTATTATCAGAAGAGAAGCTTACCGATAGCACATAATTAATATGTCCATTTAATTAACACATCATTTCTCCTTTCTTAACATTCCATAAGCGAATAGAGCGATCATGACTTCCAGATGCTAATATTTCACCATTAGGAGAAAAGCATACCGATCGAACTTAATCTCTATGACCAGCCAATTTGTATAATTCCTGAATTTATAAATTTTTCCAGGTACAATTTACTAGCAAAGCTCCATTTAAATTTATTCCGCTTATGTCTACATTTTCAAAATTAGATCCACTCAAATTACATTTCGCAAAATTGGCTCCTGTCAAAGAAATATTTTTAATATTTATATTTTCAAAACATTATCCTTTTAGATCGACCTTCAGCTAGACTAATAAATATAGTGAATTAGATCCACATTATATAAATTTATTTTCAATAGTTGTAAAGAGAACTAAAAATTTTAAGAATTTGAAAATCTTTTCTTCTTTTTGTATATTTTTTATTAAGTCTTTTCTTTTTTATAAGTAATCATCTGAGGAATAGTCCTTTTTATTAAAGTCAAGATCCTCTATATTAGTGAGAACATTAGCAATAAGCTTAATATTATTTTTTACAGCAAAAAATTATGATTATTTTTCGATAGATGATAAATTTCCAATTTCAGATATATATTATTCGTAATGCTTTGAACTACAACCTTGTTAAAGAAATTTTAAACTATCTGTGGTCTACTCTTTTCTTAATATTTGATTTATAACACTATAGATTTATTCATCAATGTCTTTTGTTTAAGTTAAAACTTATTATATATCATCTTTCCATTCATAAACTTATCCCTTTTATTTAACTTTTAGGTCACTTTATAGATTCATATATTTACTTTATTAATGATGTAATCCCTTTCATTTCTGTAATTAACTTTTAACCAAAAGCCTTAACTTCTTGATTCCACCAATTCAACCCCTATTCTAATTACATCAAATAAATTTTTTTCTCATCTTTCCAGTCATCTAAAGTTTGTCTTTTTACAACATTTATTAATTTTTCTAAGTTAGCAATCGGCAATTCTGCTAGACTTTTTTCTTCTTCTAGGAAATTAAAGAATGATTTATCTTCCATCTCAATCATACTATAAATTTATTTTATTGAATCTTATAATTCTTCCAAAGTGCTCTTTATCATTTGTTCAGTTTCAGAGAACATTAATTTAAAATTTATTTCTTATTCCCTTAATTCAAATGTCTAATCAAGTTAGTGCATTTATAATTTCTTAACTACCTAATCTTGAAATTAATCTATAGGAGCAGTTTATTCTAAATGATTTTTATGCTCATAAAGGCAGTCAATACAAAGTTTCCTTTAACATTTGTGATTAGCAATGCATATCATGGATATTGGATATCTTGTATGATAAGTGCAATTCATAGTGAAAATATAATATTTTGAATTTCTATTATTTTTTTAATTTATAAAAACTTATAAATCTGTCGTAATATATTTAAAGCGATACTATATTTTTGTAAATTACATCACTCTAGACAATTTATGAAATTTTGATTCTAACTAACAAAACAAAAGTAGTTTAATATCTAAACAATATTCATCAATACTAATCTTAATTATAAAACTTACTATGATTTTAATATTAAGCAAAAAACCCAAATATGAATTTATACACATATTGATTTAATATACAATCTTTTGAAATATTAAATTTAAGAATTTAAGTTCTATTTCAAAAAGAAATAAACTTTTGCTTTTTATTGAAATTTATTTAATATCATTTAAGTCTTCTTTAAACCTCAATATCTGTAGTTCTATTATTCAGTCAACACTAAGAACTGTGTTAACTTACCTTTGAATCTGAATTTCTAATTTTATGATTTCATTTGGAAAAATGATATAATTTGAAATTCTAGCCTATGAAACCAGATCACATACACATGGATTAAATTTTAAAAGTCTTAAGGAGTGAATTAAATTTTAACCTTGTAAATGAGGGCTGAAAATTTAATGAATGATCCTTTAAGATTTAAACTTCTAACTTTCCACTATTTAATTATAAAAATTATAATTATAGTAATAAAATAATATATATTT
>CAJJDP010000058.1:105848-149748 GCA_905182995.1 Paramecium octaurelia
GTTTTGATCTAATTGTATATGTTTTCATAAGACATATATAAATATTTTTTATAATGTTAGGTTTAGATTTCACAATTCAATAATTTAAATTAAAATTTTTTTGTAAAATGAATCTATCAATTAGTTAATTAGTTGATATTTAGATCAAAACCTTTTGGATCCTCCAACAAATAGAGGAATAAAATGCGCACCATAAGAAAGTGGATCAATAAAGATATCGGCTTTATAACTCATAGATTTGACCCTAAATTAAGAAGTTTATTTTGAGTTAAGCCAAATATTTACAGAATCTAATATTTTAAATAGTATAATGTGTAGACAAGATATATAATAAAAAAATACATTTAAGATAAACCTTGAGGTCTATATTAAGAATAAAATAAAAAGTGGGTGTTATGATTATGTTTAAATAGTTTAATCAATTATGAAATATTAATTTATATAAAATTCTTCCAATCAGATTTTACGCATTAATAATGGAGAAATATGGAGGCTAATTTTTCTATGGGAAATCAAATATATTAAGATATGTGATGAAAAGGAGGTCAAAAATATTGATATAATCTTACTGATAATTAATAAGCTAGATTAAGAAACATCGAAAAGAAATCAAAACAAACTAGGTTTAAAATCTAATCACCGCTGTTTTAGGTTCTGTTAGGTTGAGAAAATATTATATCTAATGAAAACAAGAATTGAAACCTAAGGCTCAGGCTATCGAGATATCAATCATACATATAAAATGGCCATAATCTTAAATCATGTATTTTGCTAAGTAAGGGCAAACTATAAAGATGTTTCAATTTAAATATCAGATGAACATCAAAATAAAGGAAAATAATATAATACTGCGATTTTTAACATAAAGTTTGAAATAATCTTTGAAGCTCTTCATATGATTCCTTTCATTTATAGTATAAATGGTAAAAATTGAAATAAATTCAAATTCATTCTGTTTCTTTTATGTGTAATTAATTAACTAATTAATTAATTACAGAATTTATTTGATGAACTAAGTTTGAACTAATGAAGAAAAATGTTTAATTGTATAACAATTTCAGCATATATTATGATACTTATATTATGGTTATTATATTTTCAACTATTATTACCTTTAGGATGGTTGGATTAACTCATTAGTAAAAAAAAGAACATAAAGCAAATATTTGAAAGGATAGTAAATATTATCCCCATGATATGTTTTAAATGTCAACATGGGAATTTTAACACCATTTATGATAGGGAAATGCAAGATTGCAATAAGATTTTGAGAGACTTATAATATCCATCAAACTTAATGGCATTAACATCATCTTATTTAAAACAAGCAACTAAATCAAATATCAAATATAACTTATTAAATTTTTTTAGTTTATTAAAATATAAAACTAATTATTTTATTTATTTATTTTATTTTTTAATGTCTGAAGAAAGTTATGAATCATTCAATCTATAAGAACGGCATATTGAGTTAATTAAAGCCATTAATTAAAATAATATTCAATTAATAAATAGCTTAATTTTATAAGCGAAAAGTGAGAATATTGATATAATCAATTACTAAATCAGATATTAACCAATTCACTTAGCAGTATGGATAGGTAATATGAAAATTTTATTACTCTTAATACAAAATGGGGCAAATGTCGATGCAATCTCAGATAATCAAATGAATTGCCTGACAATTGCTGTCTACAGATAACATGTTAATTTAGTTTAAGCATTAATAGCAAATATTAAAGATCCAAATTACTTATCAAAAAGAGGAACTGCTTTGCATATCGCANAAATTCTTCCAATCAGATTTTACGCATTAATAATGGAGAAATATGGAGGCTAATTTTTCTATGGGAAATCAAATATATTAAGATATGTGATGAAAAGGAGGTCAAAAATATTGATATAATCTTACTGATAATTAATAAGCTAGATTAAGAAACATCGAAAAGAAATCAAAACAAACTAGGTTTAAAATCTAATCACCGCTGTTTTAGGTTCTGTTAGGTTGAGAAAATATTATATCTAATGAAAACAAGAATTGAAACCTAAGGCTCAGGCTATCGAGATATCAATCATACATATAAAATGGCCATAATCTTAAATCATGTATTTTGCTAAGTAAGGGCAAACTATAAAGATGTTTCAATTTAAATATCAGATGAACATCAAAATAAAGGAAAATAATATAATACTGCGATTTTTAACATAAAGTTTGAAATAATCTTTGAAGCTCTTCATATGATTCCTTTCATTTATAGTATAAATGGTAAAAATTGAAATAAATTCAAATTCATTCTGTTTCTTTTATGTGTAATTAATTAACTAATTAATTAATTACAGAATTTATTTGATGAACTAAGTTTGAACTAATGAAGAAAAATGTTTAATTGTACTTATATTATGGTTATTATATTTTCAACTATTATTACCTTTAGGATGGTTGGATTAACTCATTAGTAAAAAAAAGAACATAAAGCAAATATTTGAAAGGATAGTAAATATTATCCCCATGATATGTTTTAAATGTCAACATGGGAATTTTAACACCATTTATGATAGGGAAATGCAAGATTGCAATAAGATTTTGAGAGACTTATAATATCCATCAAACTTAATGGCATTAACATCATCTTATTTAAAACAAGCAACTAAATCAAATATCAAATATAACTTATTAAATTTTTTTAGTTTATTAAAATATAAAACTAATTATTTTATTTATTTATTTTATTTTTTAATGTCTGAAGAAAGTTATGAATCATTCAATCTATAAGAACGGCATATTGAGTTAATTAAAGCCATTAATTAAAATAATATTCAATTAATAAATAGCTTAATTTTATAAGCGAAAAGTGAGAATATTGATATAATCAATTACTAAATCAGATATTAACCAATTCACTTAGCAGTATGGATAGGTAATATGAAAATTTTATTACTCTTAATACAAAATGGGGCAAATGTCGATGCAATCTCAGATAATCAAATGAATTGCCTGACAATTGCTGTCTACAGATAACATGTTAATTTAGTTTAAGCATTAATAGCAAATATTAAAGATCCAAATTACTTATCAAAAAGAGGAACTGCTTTGCATATCGCAGCTTAATACGATAATGAAGAAATTATGGCGCTCTTACTCAAGCATCCAAAAATTGATATCAATCTGAAATTCAAAAATTAGACCCCATTTTAGGTAGCTGGATCAACAACCAAGAAATTATTATTGTAACAAGAGAGGATGTAGAAATCTTTGATTTTGATTTCAAATTCTTTTATCAATTCAGATGTAAGCATTTATTTATAAAGAGTCTTCTTTTTAATTAACTTGAAATACCTGTACTAATCACTGGATTTGCACAAAAGGTTGGTTGGCTTGGTTTTAATCATTCCAGGAGATTTTTGTATTTAGACCCTATAAATGGAATATTTGCAACTTATTCAAGTAAGGAAGATTATCCATTAAAACCAAACGAAATAATGGCAATAGAATTGATAAACTCTGTAAAACTAAGCAATAACCTTTTATTTTCAAAGTCTCACGTTTTTTATCTAGAAATTAAATACTCCAACAATAAAGCAGTATGGTATGGCTTTCAAAGCAATGATATAGCATAAAGCTGGAGAGAAAGATTGGAATAAGCAAAAAAATATTATTAACATTTCACTAATAAATATATAGACTGTTATTAAAAAAATAATGACAAAAAAGCCGCATAATATTTCTATTACGAAATGGAATTAAACACAAAATTGCAATTAATTGAAATTGAAGATCCTAATTTGATTGTTTAAAATTTCAATAAAAATTCATCAAATAAACCTAATTCTTAATAAGATCATTAATAATAATTATAATAATAATCAATAAAATTGAGTGACTTTAAAATTTTAACTTGTATTGGAAAAGGATCATTTGGATATGTTTATAAAGTTGAATTTAAAAATAAAGTCTGGGCTTTGAAGCAACAGGATAAACAAAGATTAAAGCAATCAAATAACTTGGAATATGTTTTGACTGAGGTTAAAATTTTAAGAACAATTAATCACCCTTTCATTGTAAAATATCTAATGTGTAAGAAATAAATTATACCTTTTTAGCCTTTCAGACAACAAAAAATTTGTATTTAGTACTTGAGTTATTGTAATAGGGGGATTTAGCTATGTTTATGACGAGAGGTGTAATCCTTGATTTGAATATCAGCAGATTATTAATTGGATAAATAGTCCTTGCTATTGAGCATTTGCATAAGCACGATATCTTATACAGGGATCTAAAGCCAGAAAATATTTGCATTGATGCTTCAAGTTATATAAAACTAATAGATTTTGGGTTGTGTAAATTTATAACAGAGAACGAATTAACATATACACTTTGTGGATCTCCAGCATATCTTGCCCCAGAAGTTCTCAACAATAATGGAATATCCAAATCAACAGATGTCTACTAAATAGGTTTATTATTATATGAAATGCTTACTGGATATCCTCCATTTTATACAAGAGAGATAAATATATTAATCAATAGAATTAAAAATGGTATTTTTATGCATTTATTTAGAATCTATACATATTCCAATGAATTTAAATGAGGATGCAAGAGATCTTTTAAGATTAATTTTAAAAAGGAATGCTTTGGAGAGAATAAACATCGAGTAAATGAAAAAACATAAGTTTTTTTAAAATTTAAATTGGAACTTATTAGAAAAAAAGGAGATCAAAATTCCATAGCTAATTAAAGTTTTCCCTTAATCTGAAAAAGCTAGAAAAGATTTAGTTGATTCTGATTATTGTCTTAATGATTATATTTAAGATTGGGATTTTGTTACCATATGAAAGGCTCGAACATGAAATATGCAATAAATTAAAATCAGATATTTTTTATAAATGCTATTAAAAATTTATGAAAAATTAATAAAATTGTATATTTGCAATATAAAAATTTTTCATTAATAATTAAACAAAATTCTTAAATAAAGAGTTTTTTCTCCCGATCCTTCAATTGAATAATTAAATATTAGGAAAAAATCCTGTCAGTAGAGTTAACAATTTTTAGATTTTATAAAATTTTCGAAACAGTTTGTGTGCAATAGCATAGTCATTTTATTGATTAAACTTAAATATTACTAAAATAATCAAAATGAATAGATTGTATTTAATTTCTCTTAGCAATTATATAGCAAGTTTCAAAATCAATACTAGTATTAATTTGAGCTATTATAATTTAATTATCAAAACCAATAATTTTGCCATCTAGTTGAACTCTATTCCTTTATGCTGAATCAGTTGTAATATAGTTCTTAGCTAGTTATTAGGATGTTAGATGCAATATGATTAGATTCATAGAACTTAAAGAATTGCAAATAAATAAAATTGAATTAGCCTAGCAAATTTCAATTATCCAAGCAAGGGTGCTAGAATTCATCCCATCTAAAACTGAAGGAGACTTCAAAAATATTACTCTTGCAAATTGATGAAATAGTTGCCTAAAGCAAACTCTTGGCATATTCAATTTTACAATTAAGAATGAGATTTGGCAGATGAATTGTGAAAACAGTGGAAAAAAATAATGAAAGCCATTATTTTTTTTACGAAGACTTAATATTGTTAACTTTTTGAAGGACTTTTATTTTGAGATTTTGAAAAATCTTCATATATCTTATTCAGGACTTTAATAGTTGTTAGCTAATTATTATAGATTTTAAGTATTTAATAAAACAGTGCAAAGAAATATTGAAAAGCGATTGAATAAAACAAATAAAATTGAAAAGCAAAAAATCTCAATAAATTGTTAAAATACCTAATTAATCAAAATTACATTTGTATCAATAAAATAATATAGTAATAATCAACATAATAATTGAAAATTTATTTCTAAAGAAATAGTGAGAATAAAGCTATGATATCTCGCTTTAGTAAACAAACTTTAATTAATCATTAAATTTGTTAGAGATGGAGCTAGAATTAAATATATGTAAGAATATAATTATGAATTATAATATGGTAAAGAGCAAAATATCCTGAGATAATAAATCAAATATACTTTTCTATGACTAAAAATTTCAATTAAACCTTCTCATCTATTGACTAATTCAAATTTATTATTATTAATTGATTTATTTAGTACTATTATGATTTCGATTCCATTATCTAGCTTTCTTTCCAACTTACACTTCTCATGGCTTACTTATTAAATAATTCTAATGTTGGTAATATCCCAAAAATACTGGATAATATATGATTTTCAGACCTAATAGAGATGCTAAATTTATTCAACATTCTTTTTATATTCATATATAGCCATTTTGTTAACGCTTTGTATTCTTTAATTATTCATTTAGCCTTTCATGAAAAGCTTAAATATATCTGATCCTTCAGGTATATTACTACAAGCTTAATGTAATGTAATTATAAAATTATTCATCAAGATTGATTAAACCAATCAAGTTTCGTTTTAGTAATATTCACAAAATAAAATGTTTCTGTACGCCTATTGAAAACTGCACCTAATCATACTTCATTTGCAATAACGAATTGAAATAAAAAGCGTTCTCAATTTTAGTTAAACCTAGAACTAAAAAAATATAATAATTAATACTATCTGAAAATTTTATTAATTAAGTTTATTTAAAAAGAATTTTTGTCATAATATAGAATTTTCCAAATATTCGGAAGAGCTACTTAAACATGAATTAAGTGATAAACCTACAAATCTTTAGAAAAAAGTAAAGGTGAATCTATAAAATTATGTGTTCTTTTAATTTATCTTAAAAATAAAAAATTTGGATTAATTATCTTTTATTAAATTTTTAATATGATTACTTTGGCAAAAAAATCTATAGATTAAGATTATGAAATATTAATAAAGAAGAGCATCTATAAGAAGAAGCAAAAAAATTAATATAATACAAAAGATGACAAGTTTTAGGATTACTTTTTTGAATAAAATGGTTTGAAAGCATGTAAATTGGTCGACTTTATCCAATTAAGTATACCAAAGACGATAGTGATGGATAATATATTTAGATTGAAATCAAATGTGTAAATACCTAGAAATAGTGATAACCAATATCAACTTGGGTAACTTAATAATGACTTTTATTGTTACAATTATAAAATCAATAGAATTGATAGACAAGGTAGCATTACAACAGTTACGTTTGACCCCATTTAGAGGAGTTTTACTCCTGTTGAAAATGTTATTCAACTCTTAGGCAGTAGAAATGAAGTATTAAAATAATCATTCGAGAAATTACATCGCAAAAAATTAGATTCAACCCAATACAAAGTAATGAAGGAATTAGATTTGCTTAATTTTGAAAATGCAATTAATAAACCATGTACTGGTTATATATCGAAAGTATTTGAAGACTAAGTAATAACTCAATAACGATTTATGAATGACCTTTATTTAAATGCCATAGGCATTAACTCTGAAATGGCAGTACACCATGCCATGGAGACAGGATTTTTACCTATTCCTTTATACTTTTCAGAAGATAATAGTAGTGGATAATATCTAAGCAATTTCTTTACTTTAAACACATTCAATCAGTCAGTGAACAATATGCAAGTGTGCAATTATAATGGTTAACAATTTCCAGTTTAGATTACGTTTCACAACTATTATTATTACAAGGAAACTGAACAGTGTTATTATGAATATTTATTTTTTATATGGGATATCGACAAAAAGTGGTTATCAAAGCAAAGGGTTTAAGAAAATTACTTAGACTATTTTAATTTAAAAAGTGGTCTGGAATCTTAAACCCAAACCTAAATATACTATAATTCCGATTAAAGGTGCGGATACAGAAATATTTGACATATTAGTTAATAATATTAATTATATATTAATATACAAATAATTGAAGATTCTTGACATTATAATTTTTATCATCTTAGATGCTTGATAATGATATTAATTGTTTAATACAATTATATTCCTATGAGAACTAATAAAAATGTTATCATCATCCAGATTACTAAAAATAGATTATTTACTAGGAAACCTCCATTTTATTAATTTCTTAGACTCCTTATTTCTTTACTATTTCTTAATAAGTGATATCAAATTTGCTTTACTTGAATTCAATCCAAATATTTCGCATTAAAAAACTAATCAATATAATTCATTTAAAAATGAATTTATGCTTATTAAATGACAATTCAATAGTGATTTTGAACTATGGTTATATTCAATCACTAATGCCAAGTGATACAGTTTAAGTATTATTTATTTTCGTTTTTATTTCTATCACAATTTTTCAGTATTGTCTAATGAGTTCTTTAAATTAATTGTCTTTAAATATTTAAAATCTATTGATTTCAAATTAAAGGATAGTTACTGGCAATTTAAATAAATTTACTAGAGTGGATATTTTAATCTATTTAAACATTAAGATATCCAGTTATATTTAAAATTAATAAATATTTTCTTTCTTGAATAATCTTTTTCAGTCCTTTAATAATATATTAGGCTAATTTAGCAATTGATATCTTCTTTTTATAAATTCATTAATGTAGTTTACATACGAATTAGGAAAAGTGATTTTAACATTTAATCAAAGAATAGATTAAGGAAAGACCATGTTTATAGATACAAAATTGAACATTTTAAATGCAGGAGCATAAAAAATCTATTTAATTGATATAAACTTCAAAAAAGAACAACTTTTTTTAAATCTCTAAGCCAGACCAAATAAGTAGTCGAGAAAAATTCAGTATTTCCCATAATAAATGGACATAATCAAGGATTCCTTATATCCCTCTCATTAAGATTGACGATTTGCAACATTAAAAAATTAAGACTAACATATTTTATTATCTAAGGGTATTAATGGTTCTACTATCTCATAAAGAGAATATTTGATTAGTGATTTAATTAATTGTCATAGAATTTTAAGAATTACTGTAGAGCTTTTCTTTCACACCCTAATATCATTAAACCTTGGTTGGTTTTGAAATTGTGATTATCGCCTTTCAATAGATTTAACAGATGCTTCAACACATTATTATTTGACTATTTTAATCACTTAATCAATTGATTGATATATTACCTCCATAACTTAAAGCTTATTTATAAATCTAATGCAGTCTTGTTTCAGCCTTTTCGATTGCTCATTTCTCGCTTGCTGTTGTTTTAATTTTCAATTTTGCATCTTCCGAACATAACTTTTGAGAATTATCTCCAGAATCTTTTGATATAAAGAGAAGAAGAGGAAAGCTTGATTGTTTAGTATCTAACAAGAATATTAAAATTCCAAAATCAATCTAAATTTGGTATTCTATCGTTGATTTTGAGCCACCAAATGATATCATCCTATTGAAAGCTTTGAATATGGTGTCAACTTTATTTTTCTTTGAATATCAATNTTTACTTGAATTCAATCCAAATATTTCGCATTAAAAAACTAATCAATATAATTCATTTAAAAATGAATTTATGCTTATTAAATGACAATTCAATAGTGATTTTGAACTATGGTTATATTCAATCACTAATGCCAAGTGATACAGTTTAAGTATTATTTATTTTCGTTTTTATTTCTATCACAATTTTTCAGTATTGTCTAATGAGTTCTTTAAATTAATTGTCTTTAAATATTTAAAATCTATTGATTTCAAATTAAAGGATAGTTACTGGCAATTTAAATAAATTTACTAGAGTGGATATTTTAATCTATTTAAACATTAAGATATCCAGTTATATTTAAAATTAATAAATATTTTCTTTCTTGAATAATCTTTTTCAGTCCTTTAATAATATATTAGGCTAATTTAGCAATTGATATCTTCTTTTTATAAATTCATTAATGTAGTTTACATACGAATTAGGAAAAGTGATTTTAACATTTAATCAAAGAATAGATTAAGGAAAGACCATGTTTATAGATACAAAATTGAACATTTTAAATGCAGGAGCATAAAAAATCTATTTAATTGATATAAACTTCAAAAAAGAACAACTTTTTTTAAATCTCTAAGCCAGACCAAATAAGTAGTCGAGAAAAATTCAGTATTTCCCATAATAAATGGACATAATCAAGGATTCCTTATATCCCTCTCATTAAGATTGACGATTTGCAACATTAAAAAATTAAGACTAACATATTTTATTATCTAAGGGTATTAATGGTTCTACTATCTCATAAAGAGAATATTTGATTAGTGATTTAATTAATTGTCATAGAATTTTAAGAATTACTGTAGAGCTTTTCTTTCACACCCTAATATCATTAAACCTTGGTTGGTTTTGAAATTGTGATTATCGCCTTTCAATAGATTTAACAGATGCTTCAACACATTATTATTTGACTATTTTAATCACTTAATCAATTGATTGATATATTACCTCCATAACTTAAAGCTTATTTATAAATCTAATGCAGTCTTGTTTCAGCCTTTTCGATTGCTCATTTCTCGCTTGCTGTTGTTTTAATTTTCAATTTTGCATCTTCCGAACATAACTTTTGAGAATTATCTCCAGAATCTTTTGATATAAAGAGAAGAAGAGGAAAGCTTGATTGTTTAGTATCTAACAAGAATATTAAAATTCCAAAATCAATCTAAATTTGGTATTCTATCGTTGATTTTGAGCCACCAAATGATATCATCCTATTGAAAGCTTTGAATATGGTGTCAACTTTATTTTTCTTTGAATATCAATGCATTAATCAATTCAGAATTTTGGTTGATAGATCCTTATTATTGCATATTTTATTTAATCAAATAGTAAAACTTAATGATGCTCATTCATATAAGCTAAATGAATTTGAAGGTGAAATAAGCATCTTGAAGGTTTATATTTAATTAGTGTACATGCTGTTAATTCAAAAATTATGTGCAAAAATTTTCAATTTATGTATTAACAAAATTTGTATGTTAAATATATTTAAATCTGCATCCACTAATATTGAATTGATTCTCATGAATGCTAACGAATATAATTGGTATGGAATCTTGTATATCCATTTCGAATGTTGAAAAATGAATATTATTATTGAAGTCCTATATCTAACCTTTATGAGAAAACTTATGTGCATCTATCATACTATGTCTTTATTTCTTCAATTTCAGATGTATAAAAGCATGGAAAGCAAAATCTACATTCTTTAGACTCTATTCTTCTTACAAAAAGATTTAGTTATGGTTAAAGTTAGACAACTTGTAAAGTTTAAAATGATGGAAATGTTTAGGAACTTTCTAATTGAATAATTAAATTATCTATTTTTTTTTTTATTCATGAAATCTCTTTCAGTGGTGGAGGATTATATCATGGATGAGGAAAAGCCATTACAATTGGTCAGTGTATTTCGAAAATAATAAGACATTGCTAAATGGGATATGTAAATTTATTAATTAGAAAACTATAAAGAAATTTAGAGAATATTTAAATCTAATGCTGATGATCAAAGCCTATTTTATATTTGAGAAGATAAAAATGACTGATAATATTTGGTGTATTTGATTAAAATGCAGAAGGATAATCCAAATTAGCTAATTTAAATTAACTAGATTCAAGGTTCTTAACCTTATATTATTTAACCTTAATTATTTATTCATCAAACCTAATTGTTTAAGCTATTACTTTGACTAAGATGGATAAAGTTATGTACTTTTGGCTATTTAATTATATAATCAACTTATTAAGAGGTAATACAAAAATATCAAATTTTCGTTTAATAAAGGTCTCACTTTAAGTTTTTGTCTCATTTTAGGGTACCATGGTTTATCAGATTAAACTATAACCTTTTATAATCTTTTTTATAAAACAAAGATAATGCATTTAATAATTTTTTTATTTTAATAGAAAAAGAAATTAATTAAAAATGAATCAGCTTTTAGTTAGAGAATAAAATCAAAGTGATTGTATCAATGTTAATATTGTTGTTCTGTTATAATAAGCAAGCTTAAATTTACAAACTTCGATCCCCTCAGAAATACCCTTATACATTTTTATAAATGGAATCAAAGAATAAATATTTGCTTAAAGAATGCAAACATAGTATGAAGAACATTTAGAGCTTTAATTGGACACAGGAATGTTCATTTCACAATATGAAAACAAAACCCTTCAAATGTTGGGTTTTAAAAATAATTGCACACTCTATATTAGATTAAAATTATTAGGCTATTAAACCAAAACTAAAAATAATAACAGATTATATAAAGTTTTAGTGGATTTGAAAAACACTAATATTTAATTGTTTGTGGAATAACTAAAAACTACTCCAGTATCCTCTGTTTTTCATGATATTTTGGTAGAATTATTCCAAAATTATTAAATTGATCCTTCGTTGCCATTTATTTTTTTTATAAATGGAGCAGAAGTTCAACCTTTTGATGTTAGATTAATTTAAGATTTTCAAACCAAAGAAGGTATTATAATTTAATTAATGGTTCCAAAAATATAACCTAATCAAGATTCATAAGAAAAATCAAAATTTGCACTCATTAAAAGTAAATAGATTAAACGTTTTTAGAGAAAAATTATTATGATAGAGGGGATTGATAAAATGTAATTTTTTACATACAATGACATTTCTCTATAAGAGATATTTGAAAAAATTAAAGAGGATTTCCAATTATAACATAGCGCTTAGTAATATTAAATTAATAATGAAATATCATATGATCTATGCAATATTTATACCATAAATGATTTTAAGTTTGCAATTCAATAGAATGTTGTTACATTAATTGGAGAGTTTTATAAGAAAATTAAAATTAAGGGCTTTTTAGATGGAAATGGCTTTATTATAGAAGAAACCATGCCAATAAATACTTCAATGATAGAATTCCTTAAGGATTTTAAATATAAATTATTTGGCCCCAAACAAAATAATTTTAATCAAGAAATTATTGAGCAAAATAATTATCAAGTTGTAGTACATTGGTCATCGATCAAAAAATGAATATATTTATATGAATATAAATAAATAAAATTTTAATAACCTTCTTATTAATTGGAAACACTAGAATCCTAAAGATAACATCATATTAATATTATGACTTTGTATTTTTTAAAACTTTTTAGTATTGATCTTCTAATATCAAATATTGACCCTGTAACAGTTTTCCTTTGCGTTAACAATAATAGATTTATCAAAGAAATGAAATTTTTATCTTTTTCCACATTTGCTTTGATTCTTTTAACTGTTACTAATCTTCTAACTAAGATATTTCAAAAAAAATAGCAAATTAAATTTATAAGGCTATTATTTTAATTTGCTTAAATTTGAAATTTATTCAATTCCTCAAAATCTGAAATTACACTAAAATGAAGAAATAATGAAAAAATTTTCGGTTCATGAAAATGTGTTATCTAACTTTTTGAAATCTGGACCATGCTCTTTTCTATGAATTACTAGGAAATTCCATAATTTTAAGTTTTAAATTCAAAACCAATTAACTATCGATTAACCTTTTATTTTGATTTCAGGCTAATTGAATGATTCAGGTTCAAAGTAGAAAAAGGTTTCATAATTTTATTAAATGCTTATATTTTCTAAGTTAGTTGAATATATTATTCATCAATATCTTGAAAATCTTACTTATATTTAAATTATAACTAAATATTATGTTTTTTTTTCATATTATTTAAAAATTCTTTTAAACCGATTAAAAATTTAAATCTTGTATTTTCATTTTTATTACATGATTGTTGATAAGTACATAATTAAGTGGTCCTTAAATGGTTAACTAATATCTCTTTGTATATATATTGCGATTGAATTATTTTTAATGAAATTTCTTATATTTATACTTTAATTTTATGCAAATCATGAAAAAGAGCCTTTTGCAAGAAAGACAAAAGATTAAAATGTCTTTAGATTCGATAATATTTAAAGGTTTAGTGTCAAAAATTCATTCTGCAATAAATTTACTAATCTGAAAAGTTTTACCCTCTATTAATATCAATTTTCCTGAAAACTCATTATAATTAAAAAATAAATTGATTTGTGTTTTCATAAATTTTGAAAATCAAAAAGATTATTATTAAAAAATGGCTAAATTCACTTTATTAGTGACTATTTTAAGCTTTGGGTCCTGCTACATTTACTACGACACTGGAATACTTTAAGACTTTGATTATATTGCATATTCAAGTTTTAATTGCAAAAATGGCTACTCTAAAATAGCAACCACAACATTCTCAAATTAATTTGAGTAAATTCCTCAAATATTTTTCACTAATGAATACTTTGATTAAGAAATAGCTGAATTGGGGTTTAAATTAGCAATAACATCTATTACTAAAACATGTACTTTATAAAAATCGATTATGTTAATAGCATTTACATTAGAAATTAGTTGTAATTTGAATAGAGTATATACCCTGAAGCTAAAATGGTTTGCTATTGATGACTAACGTATTTAAGTTTTAAGTAACTTCAATATGGAGAATCCTGATGATAAAACCTTTTAAATTAAAAATCCAAATGCTTAAACTGGGTTTGTAGTAATCACAAGTATTCGTTATACAGGAAAAATCGATTTTCTGTTATCGGTAACCATTTTATAATATACATAGATAAGCAAAATAACAACTAATTCAGTGACAGTCAGTATTACTAAAGAGGCAGGAAAGTTTACAAATCTTAAATAGATTGGGTATTTTGTAGTCGTAGGAGTAGAAGAAGCATTCATTAATTTAGGATTAAAGACTACAACTGGAGGATTCAGTAGTGGTGCTCTTGCAATACAGCCGAATAGATGGTTTGCCATAGCATTGCAAGGATTAAATTATCCAAATGTTAATAATTTAAGAATAAAATCTATATACAGTAACACAGCTACAACGATATCATATACTTGGCAGACCTGTAATTATTTATAATTAAAATAAAGGGGATTAAACTGAGACTCCAAATAGTCATTCTCAGATTTGGATTGCATATTAATTTACAAAGATATTTAAACCTTTAGAATGTTTTACAATAAGAACCAGTAGAAAATAAGTGAAGAATTTAACAATACCTCCTACATTTTATTTAGAATTCGTTTAATCTAATTAAATTTACACTTCAAACGGAAATTATGTATATTATGTTGATAAATCAAATGCGCCATTTAAGTTGGGGATTTAGATTAAATGTGAGAATGGAAAGAAAATCAAAGCCGAATTTAATAAATGCAATTCTTGTAGCTCTTAAAAGACTCACTCTTTTTCCTATAATTGTTTTACCTAAATGAATTATGTTGGTTTCTTTCCTGTGTTTTAATAAGCATTTCCACAATATAATCATTTAAAAATTAATATGCAATCATCATCACTTGAAATTATAAATGTAGTTTATGATTAAGCCGTCACAGAAAAAACTATAGTGAATATTTAAATATTAAATCAATGAATAAATAATATCATAATTCTCGAAATTCATTTTATTTATTTCATTATTTAACTTTTGTTATTTATAATTAATATTCAATTTTTGAAAAATAATAATAAAATATCTATTAATTCAATTAATCTCTTTTGTTAGATAAATTCTATTATTTTAATTATCATCTTTGTACTTAGCTAACAGGAATACTTTTTAATTTATTTGTATTTACAATAATTCTGATTTCTTTATTTTCTATATTCAAATCAAATATATGAAACGTGTATGGAGATTATTGGATGTTCAAATAAATTATTTACTGTAAAATTAACTAGATCCTCCTCTCGTACTAAAATAAGAAATCGCAAGATGAATCCTTGTTCCATCTCTAATACAAAAACAGTTTATTAAGAACTTTAAATAATTCTAAACTTATTAATATTAACAACTATTATCTATAAAATTAGAAATTCAAGAATTCCATCTAATCGCCACTTAAGAGTTGAGAGTTGTTACAAATTTTACTAAATTATTACCTTTCAATGCGAAATCAGCAGCCTATATAGCCAAAGCCAATCCCATTGCAAATTCACTTATTGATTTATATTTATAAAAGCTTGAGTTTTATTCTGCCTCTTAACATTGGAATTGCGCATCTTTTATAAAATAACTTTGGCAATCATATTGATTACAAAAAATATCTCCTTTCTCTGTTATATATGAGTTTTTATAGCAATCCAGATGAACCCAATCCCTTCTTGCTTTTGATTAACAAGGGCAAACTGGAGGACAAGGGAACTATAATCTGACATATTATAAATTTGGATCAGGATTCATTATATTATTTTAGGCTATAAACCTTAGATGTATTGTAATTATAAAACAATTTTTTATTCTATTACTTTATTTCTTAATTGAATAAAAGTTCTTGAAAGTCCAATTTTTTCTCTTAATTTTCAATTTAGTCTACTTTTGTTATTTTTTTAGGTACTAGACTTAGACATTTGAGTATTGCTAAAGTTTAAATAGTGTAAAACCAAAAACGATAAAAATTTTACGATCAAACATAGAACCTAAAAATGTATATTTAATATATGTTTATTTTTATTTTAAACAGTGAAATAATTTCCGAAAATCAAATAGATTCTTTGATATGTAAAAAAGAGAATCTATTTATTTTAAATGTCATATCCTTAACAAAAATATTAATTAGTTCTAAGAAGATAATGGAGATTTAATTTGATGATTTGATAAATTAGTATTTTGACAATTAGATATATATATAAAACACAATATAAAATATACATATATTTCAGGTGCTTTAGAATATGGCTAGATAAACTATCATCCAAATAGGCATTGTAATAATACATCCTATATATCCATATAATAGAATCAATGATACAACATCCTCAGCATTTTATTAGTATTGTTTGGCCATGACCAAAATATTTATAGCAGATGGAGTGCAAAATGTTATAAATAAAATAAATAGTTGACAAATGTCTGTCATAATTGATAGTTTATCCAATAGCAAAATAGTCGCCAATCCTAGGAAGGGTAAGAGTATTAATCTATTAGCTACTATTTGAATGATTGTGGATGTCTTTTCTTATTAGGATGAATTATTAAAATAAATTAAATATAAGTTAGATCCTAGAATCATCAAGACAGATGGGGTAGTTGCTTTCGAGATTGTTTGTAAAGGCAAGAATATAGCACTGTGGAGAAATGTGTCATTTATCAATTCATCTTAAATTGGATACAGAACTAAACAACATAATGATGCTAGCACTGATAATAGAGGCATATTCCAAAAAGACTTTTCTCCTTTTGTTTCATTTTTGTTTTACGTTTATTATTCTGGCAAAGCTATTCTTAGATCAGAAAGTTCAATCTCAGCTTGATTCTAATCACTTTCATGCTATTCTAATATTGTTTTTCCTATGGACCATCTTAAAGCATTGACTATCACAGTTTAAATAATAATTATGGTGACTAATTTCACTTCAATTTATTTTTCTGGTTATTGAGTCATTTTTGATAGATAGGTTGTTAGTCCATAAGAAAGTTGCAGTTAAATATTAGTAGTGTGTGGGTTTGCAGATGATAAAATGACAATGGAGTTTAGTTTTTTTTCTTTGATCCAATACTTATTGCTAAATAATCCTATGCAGTAACCAAAGAATAAGCAGCAAAAGGTTGTGATAATACTAGGTATTAATGTAATTAGAGAACTAATTGTGACTGCTTTAAGAAAGTTGGTAAAAATCAAAGATGGTAGGAATAGCCTTTCAACTAGACTGGATAGGGTTGTAGTGAATTATTTGTTCATGACTTTTGTGTGGGTTAGAATGGCACCACTGCCTGCAATGGCTAAAACACCAAATGTTGCTGAGACTACCGCTCGAATAATATTTATAAAAATCATAAACAAAATTTAATGAAATATTTAAATTTCTGAATACTTTCTATCACTCTTTATATTCTTTTCACAAAGGAAACCTTGAGGAAAATTACTTATTTGTATGAATTTAAATTAAGAAATAATTGATTAATATATATATTTATGATCAATATATAACTAATTATTCTTTAATGATATTAATCTACAGATCTGTAAACATATTTTACTCATGCAATGAATATGATCAAATATATGATCATCCATAAAGGCAATGTGATTATAGCTAAGAGATAACTGTGTAATAAAACAATAGCCACTATTTCTTCAGTTGATTGTTGATATTATTTTGCTAATAATAGTATATTAATTGATGATGGAGTACAAAATGTTAGAAATAGCATAAACAATTAACATTTATCATCAATTATTTTTTGGCTCAGTACAAATATTACTATAATCATACCAATTATTGGCATCAATAGTATTCTGTTGAATACTATGTATAATAGTGATTAATGTTTTCCAAAGCTTGCTGAGTTTCCCATGTAGATTTCGTAAAGACTGCTTCCGAGAATCAGCAATATAATAGGAGATGTGGCTTTTGATATTGTTTAAAGTGGTGCAAATATTGTATTGTAAATTAATTGGTTGGACAGAATGGTAGTTTAAACTATTGGGACGCATATACAAGCAATTGATACTACTGCTGCAGTCAAAGGAGCATTCCAAAATGACTTCTTTTAAAAATCATTTTCACTCTTAAATGGCAATTACGATGATAAAGGCATCATCAAACATTGAGACTATGGTTCGGATAGATTTGTCATTTCTAGTTCCATCTCCTATTATTGTAAAATGCTTCTTCCTATAGTCCATCTGATTGAGGTCATGATAACGGTTTAAATAATCACAGTAGTGATAAGTGTAGTTTCAACTTATTTTTCAGGTTAATTAGTCATCATGGCAAACCACTTGCTCAGACCATAACATAGTTATAATTGTAAATTGGTAGTTTGCGGGTTGGCTGAAGCTAAAATTATAACTGAATTCAGTGCTTTCTCCTTAATCCAATATTTATTACTAAGAGTACCAAGTAAATATCCAAAAATAAAACATAATAAGGTGATGATCATACACGGGATATATTGGTGTAGTATTTCCAGGGTGAGACTCTTTAGAAAATTGGTAAAAATTAAAGTTGGAATAAATAAATGCTCTGTTAAACTAGAAAGTTAGCTTGTGAGTTATTTTGTGATAACTTTTTTATGGGTTAGATAAGCTCCACACCCACTTATAAAAAATACACCAAAAGTAGTTGATACAACTACGCCTATAATGGTTAAAATCTACATTTTTTTAAATTAAATAAGAATAATTTCAAATATGGTTTAAAACTATTGAAATATATCCCTATAAAAATAAATAATTGTTATTTGTAATGACGAAATTTTCTCTAATTTTTGCTTTGCTTTTAATTTGTAGTTTTGGAAAGTAAACCATATATGATAGGCTACACGGAACACACATAGAGGAAGAATTCGAAAACGAAGTCGTTACAGAAATTACCATGTACGATGAGGAAGACCCTAAACTGAAATATGAGAAGATGATGAACACATTTATGAGACTAAGTAAATAATTATAACTTCTATATAGATGAGACCTAAGTAATCGGTTGTAGAAAAACAGATCATCATGAATTCTTTGGAATGTTTTTTCAAAATGCTGGAAGGATTGGAAATGGTGGTTAGAATAATATTGAATTGATCAAGTAAGAGGACGATTGCTACGAGTCAATGAGTGTATCATATGATATAAATGAAAATGAAAAGTTAGTTTTATACTCTATATAGTCGTGTATGTGTTACATTCACTCCAGGAAATTACAAGAATAACTAATAATGTTCAGAATTCTATTTGATTGGAACAACCTTGAATTACAATATTGTCAACATTAAAGATAGTAAAATTTATTATAATTAATTTAATTTAGAAAAGGATCACAAAGTCTATTTTAATTTCAGAAATCAAAAATAAATTGAAGCCTTTAAATATTCAGGTGCTTATATCTTCAGAACTTGCGATTATTTGGAAAATTGGTTTGGTGATCTTTTGATGACGTTTGAATTATTTTTTGGTGGATTTTCAAGTAATCCATATTTGGGTCCAATCTTTGGAAGGTACTCTAAATATTAAATATAATAGTCAACCCCCTGAATGGATGGTAAGATCAAACATAGAATTAATAGAAAGAGCAACTGGTTATAGATGGTAAGAAAGACCAAATGTTGTTGTGGATTTAAAGGCTAATGAAACAAATAACGGAGATTTTCTAGCTGTTACTAGATTTGATGGATTAGATTAAATCATAGAATGGGGAACTGGAGGCCGAATTGGACACAGTGCTATGATCTTTGAAATTGATGGTGAAAAATACGTCATTGAATCATAAGATGCTTGGTATTGGCCAACAAAAAAAATACAAAAGACTAAATGGGAAGATTGGAAGGTCTATGCTAAGAATGCTGGATATAATGTTGCTATTTTACCATTGAGTCCAGAAAAGAGAGCATAATGGGATTAAGAAGCTGCTTTAGCTTATTGGAAAAAGATGGAAGGATAACCATATGGATATCACACATTTTTATTTGGTTGGATTGATACTCCAACTGATAATTATCCAAAACCATTGAGTGCAGAATTTGCCACTTATATGTTTTCTTTCTTTGAAAAAATAGCACCTGGACCAATCACTTCTTTGGTTGGAGAAGCTTTAAATAAAAGATTGGGCACAGAAGGATTATCAGTATCTGAAGTTGCAATTGAAGCTGCAAAACAAGGAATAGAATTGGTAGATCATCTATTTATATCTATAGGCTGATTTATATGCCATGGTAGAAAGAGATGAATGGGTATATAGTGATGGTCCAAGTCAAGCGTGTGCTGCCTTTGTAACTAGCATGTACAAAGCTGCTGGCTTATTCAAACCCTTCCATATTGAAGCACTTGAGTAAGTCCACAATATTAACATAGGTTTACACCAAAAGATATCTATCAATTGAAATTCTTTGATTCGAATTATAAGGTCCCAGAAAAATGTAAGAAGAATGATCCAAAATTACCCTATTGCCAATTGATGGGAACTCACAGAATAGAATTAGAAGGATATAATACAGTTGAACCTTATGAAAATATGAACGAGAGATGTCCAAGTGTTGCACCTGAATTCATAAGACCTGATGGCTGTTGATGTCTTCATAAAACAGAAATTTATCAATATATTTAGATTTTTATATTATATCAAGGTAAAAAGTTGTCCTCTACCCCATCTTAGAATTGTTCATCATCTAAATTCTATCTTACATTTGTCTTAGGAGGTGGCTGCTTATTACCTCTCCTATAAATTAAGTCATACTGATAGTTACCTTGTGTTATTTGTGAAACTAACTGGATTATCATCTCCTTAAGGTAATCGAACCTATTCTTCTTCATTATTGATTAAATTTATGTCTTAACCGCCCTAATACCCTTCCATCATCTCCATTTCTCTTTCCAATTTTCTTAATTATCCTGCATATTCTTCATAAGGCTATCCCATTTCTCTACACAATTGCACCAAGAATCTGAGACCTAAAAAGTAAGTAATTTTTATTCATACATTCAATGTTATCAGGATAGTCAGAATAGATTTTTTAATAGTTCCCTAATGCCTTTTGGAAATGTCCCATTCTTCTATAACAACTTGCAACCATTAATTTCCACTTCACATCTCTTGTTTACACTTGTGCTGCTCTCTCAAAATACATGCTTGCCTTCTCATACATTTCCTATTTCACATAGTAAACTCCCAACCATGATATAGTATCTATGTTTGTTGGTAATATTCTATAGGATTCTTAAAAATAGTGCAATGCTTGAGGCTCATCGTCTTCCTATTAATTAATTGTATGAGATAATTTACCCTTGCAAAAAGTGAACCTAATCTGGCTAGAATATTGGGATCATTTGGTACTTTGTTCATCAATTCTAGATACCATTTCATAGCTTATTTTGAGTTTCCTGTCATCTCATACAACGTGGCCATTTAATACAACACTTCAGGGATACAGACAATAGTTTATAATTTATCTAATGCCTACAAGGATTCAACAAACATATTCAATTTTCTATTTACATAGGCCAAATTGTAGAGTGCTTCTATGCAATCTGCTTCAACACCTATAGCTTCTAGATATTATTCTTTTGCTCTCAAGAATTCATTTTTCACATATAAACAATTTCCTCTGTTAACTAAAGCCTTTGCATTATATCTATCATATGTAATGGCAATTTCAGCATATTTTTCAGCCTGCTTATAATCATTCTCTAAGAAATACAGGAAGGAGATGTTTGTAGCAATTCGAGCCATAATTTGCTTATCCTTTTTTTCAAATCCTTTGAGTGTTTCTATAGATTTCTCAATATTCTTTTTTTTTAAATAGGCCATAGCCTTGCATATTTCAATTTCAGTTTCAGCTTCAGGGAATGTAGAATTCTTGAGTTATTCTAGAATCCACTCATATCCCCCAATAACATCATCTTCAATCAATGGAGCAATCAGTTTAGCTGAAGTGACAATATAATAAATGGCTTCTCTTCTTCTTTCTTTAGTATCTTCTCTTAATTTATCTGTAATAGTAGTTCCCTTATTTTCATTATTCTCTTCTTCATTCTCTCCTGGTATTTCGATGGTTAAGAGAACTACAAAGAATTCCTTCATTTTAAACTTATCTCCACTCAAATACAAACAAATCATATGATTGAACCCAGTTGGGAAATCAGGTGAATTTTTGAGGATTTATTCATAAGTGTTCATTGCCTCTTTGATTTTATCTTTGCCCAACCTTACTTGTGCATGACCAATGTTTTTTTGTATTCTAAATCTCATTTCCTTGGATGTGGCAGGGATCAAATCCAAAGCCATTTTGTACATTTTGATGGCATTAGGATATTTCTTCAATTCAAAAAAGATGTTTCCCATATTGACTCTTAATCTTCCTGCTTGTGGATATTATTTACATTTGATGATTTCCTGATATTTTGCTAATGCATCTTGATGGAGTCCATTGGCATGTAATGCACAAGCTTAAGTTAAGGCTGCACAATAACTAAGGTCAGTGTTTATTGATTCAACTAAATTTTAGGCTTCTTTAGATTGTCTTAGTTTCTTTTCTTTGTTGAAAGCTTCTTTAGCTTTCTCCAGACATTCCGAGAGATTGCCTCTCAATTTAGCCATAGCACTTTATTCAATCAAGGTATTGATTTCTTTTTCTATGGCTTTGAACTATTCTTCAGGATTAGTTTCAAGTTTGGGTTTATTCAAATTAATTTGATTTTGAGTAGAGTTGAATGGGTCCTTCTTCTACCCAAAATTGGCTCCTCTATTGGAAGTCATAGGTCTTGCTTCTGCTTAAGGCTGTCTGGCAGCTGTGCCTAGAGGTTTGCCTCGAGAAGGTTATGGTCCCCCTGGTGCAGGTTATTATGCCTAAACTTAAATGAACGATGTTTTACTCTAACGTTTTCAAAATTGTAATTATTGACAGGGGGTTTACCACCAGTTTGATTGAAATTATTACCACTCATACCAAAGGCTCCATATTAAGATTAATTCATAATATATATATATTATTATTATTTAAATTTTGGTTAATCATTCTCCAAGAAACAGGATTTTACATGAATTGAAAGCGTAGAAGAACATCTGGAATTCATCATATTGCATATTTAATTTACGTAATGATAATTCTTTTTACATATTGATCTAATTATATGATGTAGAATTACTTCGTCTGTTGCTCTTTATGATTAATTTGGTTTTGCGGTGGCTAAAGTCTTGGCTGATTTCAAATCAAGATTGAATTTATTTTTGATTTCTTTTCTCCAATGAAGAGACTCAAATTATCCTTTTTAATCTAATAATGTTAAGAAGAATTGAATGCCCAGAATGAATCCATCATCCTATATTGATATCAATAGATATTTACACTAATAAAAACTTCAGTAGTTGAGTTCTTCTTTCCTATTTGATCTTTTGAAATCAACATTTTTTCAATGAAATTCAAAGTCAATGTAGGAACAATCAAATAAAATAGAGACAAATGTTCATTTTCTGGTGAGTTGATACTTGAAAATGCCTTCAACAATAGGTTTATATAATCAATCTTCTCAGAAAAACTACTCTTATATTATGTAAATATCTCTTCCAATTCCTTTGCAGTGCTTACTGTGGCATCTAGTATTGAATATCAAATAAATATAATTACCACTAAATCCAGCTTCTCTTGTCAAAGATTCTAATTGAGTGGAATTGTATTAACTTGGAATGTATTCCAAACATTTTGAATTAACATGCAAAGCAGCTGATCTCAATAATCTGACAAATGCTAATGAATTTCCTATTTGTGTTATTAAAGTTCTGAATTTGTCAAGGTAATTAGATCCATCATCAAATGTACCCAATTTCTTAATTTCTTTGTATAATGCTTCTGCTCTGTCAAAAGGATATTGACCATCCAGTTCATCCTTCTTTTCTCTAAAAAATCTATCTTCTCTAACCAATGGAGATTGAATCAGATCATCAAACAAAAATTGTGAAAACATTTAAATTTTTCTAGGATTTACATAAAATAATAATGTACTTTTATAGGAATTTATACACACTATTAACTGTTGTACTCAGGATACCAATGCCGTGAGTTCTAATTGAATCTGCAATTTGTTGAATACTTATAGAGTAGACTTATTTACTCTCTGATGTTACCTATTTTAATAATCTAAACTTTCCATACCTGAACAAATTATTACTAATATAAATTGTATGTGTATTTGGTAAAGAATTATTGGATATTCTTGAGAACATTGAGCACATCGAAGTTTCCTTAATCAACTGTTTAAGTTGGCAAATAAACATTTATTAAATTCAATCCAAATTTAGAATTTGCTAAACTTCTCATTTATTCATATGTTTCTTGATCATACATATTGAGAACATTGATGTTATAGAATGTTTCATTGAGTATTTGATTGATTTCAGTTCTCAAATTCACAATTGAATCAAATATCAATACGTAATCAATGTCTAGTAATCTTTTCAAGTCCTTCACTTATTATTTGAATGGGTTTAAAGCTGTTATTTTTTCAATCAAAACTGTATGCACTTGAATTCTTAAATAATCCTCAATGTCTCTAGCCAAAGGTTATAAATATTAAGCATAAAACTCCTTAACAACATATTATCTAAATGAATCAAACAATTCATCAGGATTCTCTAAGTGCATACAATCTTTTAATTAGATTGAACAATCAGAAACAGCATTCAATAAAAATTAAAACCTTTTTGCTTATGATGGATTCTGATAGATGTATTAAAAGAATGAAGGTAACAATTCTCTACACCAATAAAAATAAGTACTTGCTGTAACCTTTTTTACATAGTATGGTAATAAAATTAACTTATCAAGTTTCCAAAGAATATTTCTAAAGTCTTCCTTCTCTGAATTGGTGAATATATCCTTTGCAACCATGAAATCCATCAAATAATACATAGTCTATAATTTCAAAGGTGAAAGTGTGCTCTTGAGAATGGAATTCAAAATTTATAATGCCCCCAATATTTCAGCACCTCCTGTACCAAAACTCTTAATATTTGCCTTCATCTTCTCTAATACTTATTAAATGATTCTCTATCCATTCTTAGTTATATGATTTTAGATTAAGGCAGGCTAAAAGACATCATATTTTTATTCGAAATAGTATTCTATTGCTTTTAGCATTTCCACGGCCAAAACAACATCCTTTGATAATGACATATCTAAAGATTGTTCTTCCAATCCAAAATGTCCTAATAACAATGCTTATAACAGATTCCTTGTTTGAGAAGCTATTGTCAATCCTTACAACACTAAAATTACTCTCTAATTCATTCTCTCCTCAATATACTTCTGTGCTCTTTCCCTATCAATTTTATCAATATTATTAAATGAAGCTTAACTACAAGAGAATGAGTCAACCCTAACAATCCAAGTGGTGAATGCAACATATTAAGCAGTTAATGAACTTTAAAATGAGGCTGATAATCTTTGTAGATAGTTCTTAAAATTGGCAATGGGATCTTTGGGGTCCATGGTTGCACTCTTTTTTGATAATGGAGTGACTTCCATGAGGAATTTACTCAAATAACATAAAACTTGTGAATGTCCATCGACCATTGGAACCTTCTTTTATAGAGACCAAAGGTTCTTCCATAGATCTCTATTCTCATCATTTTGATATAATTATCTGACTAGAGCATAAACACAGAATGTTGGTAATAATAAATCTCTTTCGAACATCTCTTTAGCAGTTCCTAAGGTTCTATCAAATAATTCATATCTTTCTTTGAGATATGTATTGAGAACATTGAAGAATTCCTTATTGTTTTTGATGGCAGGTATATTGGCATTTTTCTCTTTTCCTGTTTTTTCATGTACATTTTAATCCCAATTTTGTGCTAAAACTGATTAGAGGCAAGATCCAGATAACACGGTCTTGTCTAATCTGATCATAATCTTTTCTAATTGTTTAACATTTTAAGCATTAGAATTAAATTTAGTGGGATCTGGTTTCACAATTTTTAACATTCTCTTACAATAATTCCAATGTTCTTATAGATAATCATTCTATTCTACAACATTGTCTAAGATGTAAATCAGTTGCAATGCTCTTCCTATTGTATCTAATGGAAAATTTAAGTTAAAGATTTTAATGATTTTAGAAATGGGATCCTTTTTATTGTAAAGTAAATTCAATTGATTGACCAAATGGGTGATGTAATTGATGAGTTTTTTAATTATGTCATATATACACTTGAATTAACCAAGCATTCTACATATCATGATTTCAGCCTCACCATCAGTCAATTTCCTCTCTTCTTCCAAATGAAGATCTGCCAACTCTCCATAAATAGTCAATTTATCAAGAAATTTATAGAACTATAGAATAATAGTTGTTGAATACTTGATCTTCTATTTATCTAATTTAATTGTCAATGAAGACAAAGGATGCACTTATCTTATCAAAGACTTTGTTGTCTGACTTCATGAAATCAAACAATCCCATATTCTTTTCATAAACCATGAAATGACTCTGAATGATGCTTTCATAATCTGGCTATGTCAATGGGATTTAATAATCCTCTTCGAATGCTGAAAACTTTACAATGTGATTGTTGTACAATTCATTGAACTTTTAGAAGTACTCCTCATAGGGTTTGGCTGATAATAAATGATTAATGTTACATGCAGTTAACACCTCTTTTCCAAATAGACCATCATCTTCTAAATCAATATCTTCCTCTTCGTCAAAATAATTTTGTTTCTTCTGCTCCTCCTTTTATTGCTGGAATCTATTTTTCTTCATTGTATATTATTATTATATATAAATATTAATAATGTCAACCAATATATTGTACAAATTGATTATATCCCATTCTATAATTCTTATTAAAATCATCGTAAATTAAATTTTGAAAGAAGACATCCTCCCAATAACTCTTGCATCCTTACTTCACTATATACAATGGTGCAAATTTGGTGTACTTATTGCTAAACACAATAACATTGAATATATACTTTCTCAATTCTGCAATTAGATAATGTAGTTTATCATTAATAGGGTTTTTGGAGTTGGAATACAAATTATCCTCTATTAAATTGATACTATGATACTATTTCCCAAAAATGTCAGCCATCTGATTTTCATCATGTAATCTACTATAAAGGAATCATTACTTGCATATAAACAGTATCAAACAATGACCACAATCCATAAGCAATAATCCTCCATTCGAAACCTCTTCCAAGACCAAAGAAATGGGTTATGGATATATGAAATACCCGCTGTCATCATAAATGCAATCCTGTTCTTGCAAATTGGAAATATTGTATAATTGTGGTACTAAGTAAGTAACCAATTCATCCACATTTAAATACTGGAAAATAGATCTGAAGTAATTCATATAATCTGTTAGAACTGATTGTTGATCATAGGCATAGTTAAGTATAGAAGACTTCATTATTCCTAACATATAAGAATTTAATGACTCAAGGGGTTCTTTGAAAATCTTACAATTATTAGATATTGATCTTGTTGCAGTAATTAAGAATTCTTTGGTTTGATTGCAGTCTTTGAGATCTCTGGCAATATTTAGTTGAGATAGAGCAATCTTATACAATGAGATAGCTAAACATGATTGATCAATTTAAGAGTATATTGTCTTTATTGAATTACTAATTGGAATACAAAAGTTATGAACTCGTATTCTTCTTTCTCCCTTGGTGGATGTGTATAGTAGAGCAGTTTACAGATATAAATTATCATAAGGGGCTCTAGGTTGATTCAATTCTAATTCATACATTAATACCTTTTGACTATTCTATAATAATAAATACTTACTCTTCAGCGCAAATTATATTAAGTAGATCTGCATTCTTAATTGAATAATTACCATAGACACTTTTGATTTTCCATCCAATCGATGTTCGAATTCTGAAGACTGATTCCCAAGTATAATCTTTCTCCAAGATTGCACGTAAGTCATAATAAAACTTTTGAGCTTAAATTTAATAGGAATAATTACCTTAAATAGTGGGATCATCATAATAAAAGATGTCACCATTCAAAAATTTGACTAATTGATTTAGAGTGCCAACATTATTGAATCCACAAGGTAGAACAAAGATTGATGGAGAAATGTAATTAAAATGCATTTTTTCAGCAATTTACTTTAATACATTATTGGTTGGTAAAAAGTGATTCTGAGGTGATTTAGAATTGTCAGTTAGATTCAACTCTTTGATAGGCGAGGATGTCAAGATGATCAACTTACCTCCATTTTCTTACATGATATTTTAGACCAACTTAAATGCTGATAAGAATTAAGTGCTCCTCAATTATGGTTTAGGAAATAGATGATCCAATTGATTCAAAAAGGCAACAATAATATCTTTAGAATCCTATAAATCAAATAAGTAATTGCCTGGCATTGGCATTTCATTGTCATCTGTTAACACATACATTTATACTTATTTAAGTTTAGAACTGAAATTGTACAAATGTATACTAGTGTCAAACGTAATGAATCCAAACAATGTTCTTTCATTAAATTTATCCTCCAAAATCATATCTTTAATGATCTACCCCATAATTCCGAGTAATTCTTAACTCTTCTGTGACACGTCAATCATAAAAAAATAAGCAGGGGCCATTGGTGGTCTAACCTAATACTCCTACCCTGCCTTAATATCATATGATCCTGTAGTCAAATCAGGTCGTTTCTCTAAATCCATAGGCTTAATGAAGTTGTTGGGTATTTTTATAATGCATGTGCAAATATTGCATCTCATGTACTCCTCATCCTTCAATTGCTCCATAAAAGGATTGATATAAGCTCTGCAATTCTGGCATCTCAATATTGGATTGTTCCCATAGTTTACAATAGGGAATCCTTATTCTATGGATGACCCATAAGGTTGTATTATGACAGCGAATGGAATTTTGGCATCCATATAAACTTATTTAGTCCTTGGAAACACTCTGGATGTGCTCTTTATGGAATTATTTGAATTGTATTATCCACATGCCTCCAAATTTTTGAGAACATCAGAATCTTAATTCTCGGGATGTTATTTTCCATACTCCTAAGTCTAGGGCTCTGGTTGTTGTTATTGTTATTGTAGAGAATCCAATCTGCCACTCTTCTCCAAAATTTTCCTATGAACACTCATTTTCTTATTATTTATTAAATATCAATGATTCACACACTCTATAGATGGATGCCACGATTCAGATTTGCATCAACACTTGGATCATCCAATGTAGCTTCTGGTACACAAACATCAGCCACTCAATCGAATCCCATACCTGTTTATTTAAGACCATATGAAGCCAAGAAGTACGAGGTGCCATCATCAAAAATCAAATTAACCACTGGATACAGTTTCCTTGATGTTGAGCCCATGCCAAGAGCAAAGATAATGAAATTATGCTACACAATACTTGATAAATTAAAGGCAGAAATCCCTGAAGGTGTTCTTTACAGAATATACACTGAGGAGAAATTAAAATATATTATGCGAATTACAGATGAAATCGAGGATATTAGACAACTTGAAGAGGAATTCGGTTTTGAGCAAATAGAATTTCTTATCTAACAACTTGCCAAAGAAGTTGACTTAGTTGATCAAATGAAGTATACTCACTTATATAATCCATCTAGATATTACAAACCTTGGGAGAAGACTCAAGATGATAGTACCTTTGAATTGTTAAGATAACCACACCCTGCTTTGAAACATTAAAGAAACGAAAGACCACCAAGGGAATAAACTAAATTTATTGGAAATTGATATTCACAATAATAATAACAATAATAAATATTATATTCATGAACTTACTAGAGGAAATCTAATAAGAAGTAATATTCTTGTTTGTATCATTTGTATAGATTACTAATTACTTTCCCAAACTTACTAATAAGTTACAAGAATTAGGACAATCAACAATAACAATTCAATAACCAAACACTGCCTTAAAAGGAATTCAAATAATCATTTCAGTCCTCGACGATTTATTTGGGTATCTTCAATTGATATATCTCTAGAATTCTATTAGAAATACACACTTAATATACCTAATTAGAAGAATAATTATAAAAGTCTGAAGGAGAGTGCAGATCTCATATAAGGGTATCAAACTCTAAAATTACATTAGACAGAGCAGAGACTGAAAATTCATTGTGAAAACATTTAAGAACTCTACGAATAGTAACTAAATATAGAGAAGGATCATAAAGCGTAAATATTGGTATAAATGATTACTCATGTATTCCTTAGAGTTATTAAAAAGAGATTACCTAACTAAAGAAAGATATTGAGGATAACAAACACTAGAAGAATCAGCAATTGCAACAAAAAACTTAATCAATTATAGACAAAATATTGTTGGATCAATAGAAATAAACCATTCAACTTGATATGAAATCCAGATCAAATACATTCCATAACAACTTCATGAATCTCAATTAATAAAAATAATCTATGTGTCTTAAAACAAATACCAGAAAAAACAGAATGGTTACTGAATACTAGGATTATCAAACAAAGTAAATATTGTAAGTATACTACCAGTTCTAAATAATCGATCGAAGAGAAACAATATTCATCTCTTGAGAAAATCTAGGAATTGGCAACCCTTTACTCTCGACCAAAATCTAGATTGTAAGATAATATAAACAAAAAATCTGTTACTTTGCATGTCGCTTAAATGAAAGTCAAATAAGTAAAAAAAACTTGACATATACATTTATATATATTTGTCATTTGCAATTTTACAATTTATAGTTAGTCACCAAATATATCATATCTTCGAGAAATAATTTAGAGTATTTTTCTAAATCGTAATTTGATTTTAATTCATCAGAAGATTAACTTCTTTTTAGCGATTTATGAAAACTAACATCAGGAAATTAGTATGAATCAATGATTGTCGCTTCTGTTGATTTCTATATGATTATTGTCTTCTTCTTTTTAACTTTAATGGCACTCGATTATTTTAAAGGTTAAGCAGAACATTCTTTGGAATCTACTATTACCTCATCCATGAATTATTAACTATGTTTTTCTAATCCGCAAATCTATCCTAAATAAGTTTTCCTGGGTAATCTTTGTAATCTTGTATTCTTTCCTTCATTCAATTTTCTGGCTACCATAGTGGGAGCTCTTAACAATTTAGGTTTAACTGTAGGAGGAGAGGATAATTTTGTGATGGAGATTTGGTTACTCTCCTATTCTGAATGTTATTATTGTTGGTCTTATGCTTTTTTTAATTTTGTTAGATTCATAACTAATTGTGAAAATTTATTGCCTGTTTAATTATTGCCTAAAGATTTTCGTTATTCCTTTTTATTTTGAAAGAGTTGTACAAATTTGCTTTTCAATTTGTTTTTCTTTTAAATTTCTTTCTATTGCCTGACATTCTCTGCATACAATTCAGCATTATAATTTTAGAGTCTTGCTATCGAATTTAAATTAGACATGGGTGTAAAGTTGGTGTATTCTTTGATTGAATCCGTCCTAAATGAATCTTTAATCCTCAATACACTTGGTTTAGTCTAATGGAAATTGATATACTTTTCAAGATTATATGCTTCTTCAGTGATTTATTAGATTACTTATTAATTTCTTTTATTATTTAGATATCTCAAAGTATTACATTTCTTTCTCTGCCTCCTTCTTTCATTAATAAATAATTTAATTTCTTCATTATATTTCTCTATGATAGTGATTCTATCGTATTTATTTATAACATAATGTACATTGGGACAATGCTTGGCTGTGTGATTAGGAGCTTAACAAACATAACAAAATAAATTCAAATCCTCATAATCCTACTCAAACTCTATTTTGAATTTCAATTGAAAGAATTTCTCAATATCTTCTATTTCACATTGCTCCAAGAATGATTTCCTAGACAGTCTAAATAAATTGATAAAATTTCTGGCTTTCACAGATGCACATCTAGGAACATTCCCAAAAAAAGATATCTCTCCAAAATACTATTTCTTACTCAACTCCACTAATTCATTGATTCCCTTAGACTTCGGAAAACACACAGACACTCTCCCATTCAAAATAAAGAATATAGATGTCTAATCATCAATTGGGTCATTCTAATTGATAATCCAATCTTCTGGATTATAAACTAAATTATTTCATTTAATACTTTCTTCTTAAAATGTGAATGCCAACTTCTTTAATAATAAAGATGAAAAATTCTTACTCAAAAATTTGATTTAATTCATCATCTTACCATGTACAATCTGAGTTAATTGATTTTTTAATGGCAATGATAACTTCTCGAGGGTGTCATGAGCATAACTCTTTTGTAATTGTTCATCTTCTATTAACCACTCTAAGTAATTCTTAATCCTTGATTGTAACTTCTTATTAACTTCCTTTTATTTCATATATCTTCATTAATTAATATATTTACTTAATGGCAGCCGTATTCTTATTTAATAGATCCTCTAATGATTCATTCATATTCTAAAACAATAATACAATGGAATTCATAACATAACCAAACACACCCGAAGCCAAAATCATAACAAATATCCCAAATGACCTTTCTATCGTATTCTTAGGCGAAATATCCCCATATCCAATAGTAATCATTGTAGTTATGCTTTATTTCTTCTATAATATCAAATATACCTAAAATATATTCCAGCCACATACTAATTAAACCAATAGTCCGGATCATTATCTTTCTCTTGATTAAAATTAATCACGTATTGAGTATACCAATTATTATCTGTCTCTTCAATAAACCTGATGGCATTCCATATACAAGCCAACCAATGAGATAAACTCAAAATTATCAGGCAAATCTTAAAGAAGGATATGATTGATATGATTGTTTTATCTTAGAATAAGGTATCTTCTATTTAATTTATGATTTTTTTTAATTTCAAAGCTCTCATCAATCTAATCACCTTAATGAATCTAACAATCCTCATGATCTTTATGATCTGAGTATTGCGTTTCAACGACTATGTATTTGATTCGTCAATAAATAATGAAAGTACATCATCATATGGGAATGATGAGATTAAGTCCAGCCAAAACCATAATTTTAAGTAATTTAATGCAATCTGTTTCCTCTAACTTACAAAAAAACCCCTACAAATATATTTACTCTTTAATACCCTTCATAATAACCAGTTTAAAATTACATTAAAATGTCAATCAAGAAATAGTAGTCCATTATGTCATTAAAGATTGCAAAACCACCCGATATTTCAAAACTAAAAGTCAATATTAGTGGGATTGTTATCATTTGAATAAATATAAATGACATTCCAATCAAATCCCATATAATCTTTTTGGGCTCTTCTGGTCTGATAATTTTAAACAACAACAAAATAACCCACTTCTATTGCTAATTCGATTAATCTTCGTTGTGTTCTTCCAACCTTTTTAACTATTCTGCATCTATGTATTATTAATCTTTCAATAAAGTGATTTGCGTTTTCTTCTTATTATATTCTGCATCATTTAGCTTTCCATATGATTAATCACCTAAATTAAATCGACTTGTACCTATCAATTGCAAACCTTCTCTTTATACTAAGTTTTCTATTGCACTATTTTACCTAATCAAACTTTGGATTACATTTTATTTAATTTACATTTTATTTATTATAATATTCCTTATACACACAAAGTATCAATTCCTATTCGATTTTAGCAACCTCCCTTATTCATTAGATTTATAACAAAAATTAATTAATATTATCAAATTATTTGGATACCTTCTCTCCTAAAATCAAATTTCCAATTACATTTATTATATATTATTATCCAATCAATCTTGCATTACAGAATCGTAATTTCGTTGTAAAGGTCCTAAAATTTAATATTGAATCTTACTTTTAAATGGATTTCAATGAACCATTCTCCAAAAATGTCATATTCAATTCATAAGTTGAAGCAACACATAACAATTATTTGTTAATTGAAAATTAATTATATTTTTAAATTAAGTAAGTGATTACTTCATTTTATAATTTTCTAATTGAGCAAGTCTGATTGTTGTTTTTATTCTCAATATAATTTTCAATCATCTCATAGAAGTATGGCAATTATTTTAAATAGTCTTCTTCTGGCATTAGTTTATTACTTTTGGATATGGGTAATCCTAGATTTACAATGCCTTTGTTGCTCTTAATTTAATCAATATTTTGATTTGAGTTCTCAATTATATAATCAAATATGATTGGACAAAATTATTTAATAATATGGATCTAAGAGCATATCAAAGATTGGCTTTTATTCTAAGTACTCTACTTAGATTAAATCTCTTTGATTTCAATACAACATATCCAATGTCCATTTTATTCAGTATATTATATTTTTGGCTTAAGATCAAATTATGTGATGATAGTATTAAAAATATCTCTTATCGAACTTAATTTCTTTTTTTGAATTATTTTTATTATTTAATTTTGCTCAGATTCACTCAATTCATTTCTATGAGTAAAAGACGCAAGTTTCTTCTTGCTACTTGGCTTGTAGTGATTTTCATACATATCATTTACATAAACAATTTGAGTTTCCTCGATTTTGGCACTTTCCTCATCTGCATTGGTATTGGATAGATCAATATTTTAGAATCTTTACAATTAGTTTAATTGGAACTCTTAAAGAAAATTCAAGTAATCACTAATGTTTTAAAATAACAACAAGGATTGGAGTTATTAATGAGTTATTTGAAATATATTAGACCATAAATTCAACTAGTATAATAGAATGCTATCTAATTCAATTTATTATATAATATTCTCTATCTATGATTAATCCGATAATTCATGTTCTAATATAGGGAATGTTAATTATCTTAGAAAAAGTATAAACAATTATCTATTGTGTTTAAATTAGTTAATGTAATGTTGGAGAATTGTATCTGGCAATAATAATTTATCTGATCTATATCTCATTACTCTAACTTTATTGGCCATACTCAATGGATTGCTATCATCCTTGAAACCAGATGGTTCATACTTAGATATTGTTGAAATCATAGGACTTTGTTATTGTTTCACAAGTAAGTGAATGTAAAGATCATATACTTTACTCATTTTCTAGTTACTTTAAATTATTTTAACTAAAATAAAATAAAGTATTATAATTAATCATTTTTTCTCTCTATTCAAACATCCAAATGCTAGAAACACTCTGTCCATAAAAGATAACTTCTCTTCTTATTATTATTATTGCAATTAATGTTGATGCATCATAATCTCATTCCTATTAGAAACTCTACTGATTCTCGGTTTATTAAAGTCTTCTTATTTATTGTTATTATAGTCATTTTAATAAGCTTTGTAATTAGTTGCATTATTATTTATTGGCTATTCTTTATATTTGTTGTAATCTTATGAAATCGGTCTGGCTATCGGATCTTTTTTTTGGATCTCAATAACCTTCTATTTCTATTGAAAATTAGCAGTAGGAATTTGTCTAGTAGGATATTATGTTTTATAAACAAAAGTCCAAATATCAATGTTGTAACTAGTAGCATGCTTAACCATCCATGGATGATCAAAGATTTAATCCATTGTTAAACGCTCTCCAGGAATATATTTAAGTATTCCTTTGATAAGAGTAATAACGTCATTTGATAATGTTGATGCAAAATTGATGGGCTATCCAGATTTTATTTTATTTCCTAATTCCTCATTATTCCTCCCTCTGTAGGGTGCATTTCCATGCAATAATTCATATAATAAAATTCCTAAACTCCAAACATCTAGACTGAAATCATGTGGTTGTTTATTTAACATTTCAGGTGCCTAATTCTTTCGATAAATTATTATACCATATATTCATAAGTACCACAAAAAGTCATCCTTTTCTCCGTTAGACTTTCAGCACTCCAACCAAAATCACATATCTTCACATTACCATCGTGATCTAATAGCAAATTCTCTGGTTTAAGATCTCTATGGATAATCTTATTTTTGTGTAGATAATCTATTCCCAAACAAGTTTAAAAGAAGTAGACAAATGCTTCATTCTCAGGTAATTTAGATCGTTTTTTAATGTAATTAAAAAGAGATCCATTTTCTATTTAATAAACATTATACATGCATATTCAAGTATTAAGTAAACATTTTCCTTATCCTCAAAATAATGGTGCAATTTGCAAATATGAGGATGAACTAATTTGCGTTGTATTTTTATTTCCCTTTTAAGGTTTTCTACTGAACAATATTCAAAAACTTATCTCTTATTCATCTACAAATTTTGAAAAATATCATACAATTTTCATTGCATACAATTGGCCATTCTGTTTGTCTTTGACTAATTTAACCGACCCATATGATCCTCTGCCTAATTCTTACTTGCTCCCAATCATAATGATTTCAAACTCTTCAGGTCTTCTTCTCACACTTGTTGTTGAACAAGAATCAATTGTATCATTACAAGATCGTGCTCTATCTGGCTGAGATTTTTTGCATATCTCTTTGTGATATATTGGCCTTAGTAATTAATAACATATAATAATTTACCAATCAAGATCTCTACATCGGGTACTACAATAGTTAGCACCCATACATAACGGACACATCACCTTATTCAGTTTGGATCTTTGTTCTATTGTAGGTTATTTAATGAAGTATTGACAAGATTTATAATCACAGAATCTGTTCATTTTTAATAATTAACTATTTATAATTTATGTAAATTTTTATATATATATATAAATTATGATAAATTTGAATTTCCTTTTTATTGCTATGATTTTTCTATTTTAATAAGATCTCAATAATTCTAAGGAAAGTTTCATCAATTTGAAAAAATTGTAAACCTATTTTACAATTGAAGATAAAGAGTTAAACACCAAGAACGAAATTATTTCAACATAAAACTATGATTATTTTATTATCCTTCACTTGTTGTTCCAATAAATAGAGTTGATAAAGGTCTTTTTCTTACAATTTTTGCTAGACTAATTTTTGTAAATAATCTTATTCAGATTACATCCAAATATAGTGCCAGAATTCCTTATTTCATTAATAAATGAACTTTTTTAAATTTTATTTGAATAGTAATCTAAAGATATATCTTGTTTAAACCATCATAAATTTTCAATTACGAACTATTATCTTATTAAATTACTTTGTTATCTAATTCTTTTTTAAATATATCTTAAACTATTTTTCTTTTTATCCAAATCAATTAAAAGAATTATAAATACAGCAATAATTAGAAATATGCAAGCTATTCTTCAAAATATTAGTTACAATAATAATGAAGATTTCTGTCGACAATTTTTCAAACATCTTAAATTTTATATTTTCTCTTAGAATACAAATCCAGAAATTTCTTAAATAACAAACTTTATATTTTTATTTCTTAATATGAAAAACAACAGATTCAAACTTTAAAGACAAAATCGTATTCTAAAATATTATAAAAAATAGTATTTTAAATATTCAACAAATGCTTTAAAATGCAAATAATTCAGATATTTAATAACCATTATGAGACCATTTCTAGATGAATTATATTGCCAAATTAACCATTGCAAAAATGACAAATCCAACCAATCCCCACATTATTAGAGATAACCTATCTCTTTTCTTTAGATTATTAAAAATGTAGGAACTAGACAAATAGCATCCAATAACAGTCATTGTAAACAAGGAAATTGCTTAAAGAGTACCCATGTACCCTAGAATAATCACTTATGCTGCAACTTAAAATGAACTCAGTAAAACGTTAAATGATGATGTTCCTGTACTTTGAATTGTAGTGAATCCCATCCCCAAATACATTGGTATCAAAATCATACCACCTCCTAGACCAAATCCATTGAATATACCAGCCTTAAACGAGTCTCTCAAACATTCTTTTTTTAATGGTTTTAACTCTTCTTTTTAAAATCTATCAAATATGTATTCAAAATAATAAAATAATACGACAACCAGACCTAATGTAATAATCCAATAAAAGAATCCACAATAAGATATACCAATAATTGATTAAACATTTGGAGACCCCCTCAGAAAAAACCCTAGAAGCACTGTTATAACAATGACACATATTGCTACAATAAGATCTATATTCTCTTTTAATGAAGCACCCTGTAAAGGTTATTGCTTTTCTTCTTATGATAATTTATTAAGAATAGGAATCTCTACTGAATTTTAAGTTTGTTTTCTTTAATTTTCATTATTCTACTCTTTAAGGGCAGTTTTATAAAACTTTTAGCACGAAAGAAATAAAAAATATTGCAATATAGATATTAAAAAGAATGCAGGTAATATCTTATTCAGAATAAGACCTACCATGCTCCCTATTATCATGGCTGGACATGCCACTATTGCACTTCTTATTTTCACAACTGGAGTTTTGGTTTAAGGATCCAATTGCTAAGCAAGATTAAGGAAATTTCCTAAAGCTGCACCAAAAATAGGTAAAAAGACTCCTAGTAATGCTTCTTTCTATGAATAGTTAAAAAACATAGTCATCAAAGAAACTACTACTCCACCTCCTCCAATCCCTACAACATGCTATCAATCAATGAAATACCTGCTAAGGATGCAAACCCTGTGAAAATGGCTATGCTAATCATGCCTATCAATTCAGGAAATGTTGGAGGAAAGAAGTTCTTATGCGTACATATTCCATCTATGCAATTATAGAGTGAAACGCATTCTGATTACAATGTACAAGGGTGATTATTGATCATTATAAATTATAATAATAAAAAAATGAATAGTGGTGAATATCAGAAATTTGAAGAATTAGGTTTAGATTATGTTGGAAGATTGATTATAAGAGCCAAAACCAATTTAAGTTTTAAGTATCCCTCCCTTACTATAAAGAAAGAATGTATTGAGTAATAATCGAAGAATTTATTTTAGTTTCTTCTCAAACAGGTAATGGAAAGACAGCTGCATTTTCCTTTCCAATTCTATAGACATTTAGTTAAGATCCATATGGAATCTTCGCAATTATATTAACTGCAAATAGAGAACTAGCAGTATAGATAGCTGAATAGATATAAATATTTGGTGCTAGTGTCAATTTGAGATTAGCTTTATTAATAGGGGGACTTTCCTCTTCAAAATAAGTCAAACTATTAGGATAAATCCCACATATAATAATTGGAACTCTTGGGAGATGTGCAGAATTGCTTAGCATTGATGTTAATTTCTAGAAATATATTAAGAATGTTAATATTTCATATTGGATGAAATAGATAGACTGTTTGGAACCTCAAATTTGGGATGATATAAAAAAAGTATATGAATAATGCGAATCTCCTTATATTGCATTAGTATCAGCTACTCTGAATAATGTCACCCAGTAATTAAAAGACGAATTTGCTAATGTTGACTTTGTTAAATGGAGAATAACCCAGAATAAAAGGTATCAGAAACTATTAAACATAAATTTGTATTGATGCCAGATTTTGTTAAAGATTATTATTTCATCCATCTAATGAAAAAATTAGAAGGAGCATCTACCATTGTTTTTGCTCCTACATGTAGAAAGTGTCATGAGTTAAATGAATTGCTTAATCATTTTGAAATTAAATCAACTTGTTTGCATTCAATGTTACCTTAACATGAAAGAATCAGTAATTTAAGAGCTTACAGATCATAAAAGACTTAAGTGTTGGTAGCCACAGATGTAGCATCAAGAGGACTTGATATACCAAATGTAAAATTTGTTATTAATTGGAATGTTCCTAAAGTAGAAGCAGATTATATTCATAGAGTAGGTAGAACGGGAAGAGCTGGCAGAAGCTATGTAGAATATATCTATTTCAATTAGAGGTACAGCTATAACAATGATGACCTAATTTGACGTAGAAAGAATATAAGCTATTGAAAACTTAATTAATTTGAAATTGGATGAAATCAAATTCAATGAAGAGAAGGTCGCAGAGGCCATTAAAACCATTAAAATTGTAATTTTATTTACAAATAGTTTTTAGAAAATGCAGTAGGATGGTACAACAGAAAAATTTGTGGATCTTCAAAAAGAAAAAAGTTTAATCTAAATAGAAAAGAATAGAAAGTTTAGAAGAATAATCATCATGATTTGTTAATATTTTTTTTTAGATTACATTGATATTATACATAATAAAGTCATTGTATTTTCATTCCAATTATGCATTTTATTATTTATTCTTTAACTTTTTTACTTATTATTATGGCTTTTTCTATTTACTTTATGTTCCCTATTCAATTTCTATCTATTCTTCTTTTTATTGTTTAAAAATTTTTTTATTTATTTTTTTTCCTCCTTTTAGAATTCCATTTTTTTGTTTCTATGGCTATTCTTCCTACTCCTCTTCATTTACTAGGTTGTTCAACTCTTCTAATTCATTTTAGACATCATCTTCTTATTTTTCTTATTAATTTTCTTGCTCCTCTTTGGCTTATTCCTCTAAGTACTCTAAAGATTTATAGATATAATTGAATTACTGGATAAATAATATTTATATCTCTTTCCATTAACATGTTTGAGAATTACAGATTTCTTTTTACTAATATTTTATCGGGTCAAATTACAAAACAATTTATTTCTACAACTATGAATTAATTTTACTTATCAGTTTTATGCTGGACGATGTAGGGTTCAAATTAAGTAAAGTCGATATCACTTTCTAATGCATTTTTATAGCTTTTTCCATTAAGATAGTTGTTAAATTCTTATAAAGTTGGTAAAATTTCGTGATGTGTTAAAAGGCATTTAATTTTTCCACTTGATAAAAATTCAAAATTCTTATTATTTTAAACAAGCTTTTATAATTCTTTATTTTTATTTGAATTAGAATCATTTACTTTGATATTTTAAACTTGCTTTCCAGATTCTTTATTTTTATTCATAAATTAAAATAATAATTATATTTGCTGACAATCTCCATACAAGGGGAATTAAATTATATTAAAAAAATTCTTTGAATAATAATTGATATTTAGTTTAATTCTGGTTAATTAAATTATTGATGATTAATAAGGCTTCGTCTTTAACTAGAATGACATTTCGAATATTCATAATGATGACCAAAAATTCAACAAGATATCCATACGGGAAATTGGACCACTTTTTCGCTAATTATGAGATGAGTGAATTTGAATCTCCAAAAATTACGATTAACAAATTTTAATATTTAATTGATGACATTTTTTATTCCAACAGTCTTCAATTTAATACTTCATTGGCTTCTTATTTGAATGTAAACGATGTAGAAATCAATTAATTGTCGATACTTTTAGAGAAAATATACTAAAATAATTTGTTTTTATCAAGAACGAATAAACAATGTTTAACTTAAATAATACTAAATAAATTAGATTCCTTTAATGAGGATATCATCTCCATTATAAATTAAGCCTGTTTATTGGGGTTTATTAATGAATAGCTAATGGAACTATTTATAAATTAGTTTACTATGTAAGGAATTACATAATATAATTTTACAATTTAAGTGTAATTGCTTTTTATTTTTGGTTAAGCTCTTTTAAAATATAATAACCTTACAAAAAATGAAGCCTTCATTAAAAAGTGGTAAGAACTCATTAAAAATGCAATTGTAAAATATAAACCAGAGAATAAAATATCTGGTTGTATGTTTTCCTAAATTTCGTTCTTATTTAAAGGACTCTTCTATATTGAATTAGAATAAGAGGCAACATATTTAGGATAAATTATTGAATTCTATAAAACCTACTATAAGCTATTGATTACAAACTTTGCAGAAAATCAAGATTTTCAAAATATGACCCCGAAAGAGTCTACAATATTGCTTACTGCTTTATTAAAACTTAAGGATTAATTTCAAAAATTAGAAATAAGTATTATAACACAATCCTTACTAAATCGAATTAAAAAGACAGGCGTTTCTGCATTTAGTGACTTGGCTTTGCAATCCTTTGTATTTAATTTAACCCAGCTTGGAGATTATCAGACTTTAATGGCAAATGACATCATATAAGTTTTACTTTAAAATGTGCAGCAATAATAGTTTTCTCAAAGGATAATGATTGTAATCCTATTTGAAATGCACTTTAAATGGAGTAATGATGTACCAAAAAATCATTTACACAATTTGATATCAAGTATAAATGTAAAAGAAATTCCAGATTTCGAGCTTGGCAGTTACTTCTAATTGTTAACCTTATTACCCTTAGATTAATTATAACACATAATCAATAATATCGAATCCGTATTTAATAAAATTATTGATAGGAAATTACAATCAGAGAATAGTATTAGAAGGAAAATTAGTAGTTTTTAAAAAAGGAGCCTCTCTCTTCTGATAGAATGAGAAGATCTTTCTAAAGGTTGATAAATTTATTGTCAACTCATGGTAAAAATACAGGATAACTCGAAAAAGCCATTAAGAAATTTATTTGAGTAAAACAACTTTGTATATTAATAATAATTATTTATATTTTATGCATAATTCACTAATGTATTCAAACAATGCATTATGTAAAACAGAGCCTGAGGAAAGTCTTGGAAGTAAAGCATTAGACATTTTAAAAGAGAAGATAAAAATATTTGAATTGGAAAAGATTCCATATTTGAGCAATTCGTAAAAAAAAAGTTTGGCTGATAAATAAAGAAGTAAATCTCAAAAATATTAAATTCATCCGAAAATGATATAACCATAATAGCTTTCTTAAAATAGGATATCGAATAAGGAATAACAAATTAGCTCTTAAAATAGATTTTCCTTGCAAATATTAGAATCGGTTAAGAGTCGATTGAGTATCTAGGAGGCCAAATTAATGGATGTACCTCTAGTGAAAGTTTCAAGAGAACGGGTGCTAACTAGTAAAAAGGAATCCGAAAATAACATATCTCTAATACTAATGGAAAAGTATTACTAAGCTACAATTAAATATGAAGAAAAACAATAAAAATAAGCCACCAAAAGAAACCATCCAAAACATACCTCCAAATTGATGATAAATAATTAAGCAGTAAAAAACTTTCAAAGAAAAATAAAAAATAGCAGAAGAGAACTATTAAAAGAATTAAATACTTCTCTCAATGATCAGTAATCAAATATCTAATAATAATAATTGAAATCAATTTCAGCTGATGGTCAAAACTTGCATGAAAAAAGTAATATAAAATTCAGGCCAATCAAAACCATTTATCTAAAAAGAAATTATTCAACTTCTTGATGAATTTTATATACTTAATTTAAATATGAATTAAATCGAATACTATTATGAAATTGAGTTGTTACATTAATAAATATTTATTATTAAGGTTAATATCATTGATTTTAGTTCGAAATTCTTTCAACTAAGGTGAATAATCTTATATTGGAAAATAAGTAATTTTACTTATACTTAATGTTTCAATAAATCTATTAAAGGCAATTAAAATATATAAAATCGAGGTTCAGCTATTTCGTTAAGTTAAAGTAACAGAATTATATAAAATATTGATATATATGTATATTAAATTGTTAGTTTTATTCATTACTTTCGGAATATTAAAAAACCAGATGTATAAATCCATATAATATTCTAATAATATTTATTATA